>PVLC010005112.1:0-79006 GCA_004027655.1 Graphiurus murinus | reverse complement strand
GAGGAGGAGGAGGAGGAGATACAAATACTCAGTAACTGTTGGCTACTATCTCTGCTCTTTATCTCCTTACCCCTCTGTTTCTTCATTTCTTTATCAATATATATTGAGCCTCTGCTCTATACCAGACACTGGTATACACAGGACAGATTACCCACTCCCCCAAGGCATCTTTTTTTGTCTTCAGCTTTTGCCTCAAGAAGAGAAATTCTGCTAGCCAGACATTGGAATAATTCAGTTTCTTTTTCTTCTTGAGAAGACAGAATTGACTTACTGAAAAGAACTAGATTTTAAAAATAGTAAGAGACAATCATGACATTTGTCCAATCAGTCCCATTACAAAATCCTGCAGAACCCAGTGATCTCTTGTCTGTATTTCCTGCAAACAAATCTGGTGCAAACCTTGGGTAATTTTAAACCTTGGGTAATTTTAGAAGCAGTATTAACTTTAATTTTGTTGGCACATTCTTGAGGAGAAAAAGTATAAGTGAAAAGAGACGTTAGAATTAAATTAGCTCCCAATACTGACATTCTTACCTTAATGTCAAGCACACCATGTCTACACGCTCACAGAACCAAGAGTTCATCAAATTCATGATAATAAAATGTGTGTCTTCAGGTTGAAATGATTACTCATTAGCAAATGGAGCTGGGTCAGAGAAATACCCAGTATTCTAAATATACTTATGGAAATAGATAAATACCAGCAGCTACACTCCCCTGGCTTCAGAAAATGTTCCCATTTGCCGAGCCTATGGGCCTGTAAAGTTATGACATGGTCTCTGACCTCAAGGTTTACACAGTAGGGTCTGGAAATAGACATACAAAAAACTACATCGCTCAGAGGACATGCTGTAATGTAACAGAAGAGCCAGAGAACAAAGGTGTATGTACTTCAGGAGTGCGAGAATTATTCCCAGGGAGGGATGGTTCCAGAAGAAATAAAGAAGAGACTAGTTCAGGCAGGAGAAAGTGTTAGTCAGCTCACTTTCCTAAGACAAAAAGCACTACAACCTCTTGTTGTGATGCCTCTCTTGGGCTCCCTTTCCCCTTTTCCAGTACCAAAGAAGGCATATTTTACTCTTCTCCTTGCTTAGGGAATGTGGGTACTTAAAGAATTTCAGCTCCTGAATAAAAACTTCAATTTGCTTTTCTTTGTCTAATGTCCTAGCTTTACCTGTAATTCCTGTACATGGGAAGGTTAAGACAGGAGGATTGCCGGTCTGAGACCAGCTTTAACAACTTAGGGTGACCCTGGGCAACTCAGAGAGATTCTGTTTTAAGATAAAAAAATAAAAAGGGTTGGGAGTATATAGTTCAGAGCTAGAAGGCCCATGAGTTCAATCCTAGTACATCATAATGATAATAATGATGACGACGATGATGATGATTATGATTATGATAACAACAGCAATGGTGATGTCCTGGCTTCCTTGAGACCTGCTCTTTTGTTCTGTTCTATCCTTTTGTTTTGCTTTCTCCTTATCCCTTTTAGAATGAGGTCATCTGAGATCTGGATATTTGTGTATCAGGAGACTTCCTCCTATACTATTTCTCAGTATGATTGGCCCAAATGGCTGCTATCTCCCTCCTTTGGGAATTAAGGATGGCTGAGTTATGAAATTTTAAGATCAATTGATGTCCTTGAATTGACTAAAACCCATATACTATACCCTTCCTTGCCCTTCCCAACAAAACTACCTCCTAAATTTCTAGGTCATGTAAACCTCCACCATATTTATTCAAATAAAGATGCTCTGCTCTGTTGACCTATGCACAGTCCTGTGTTTTTTGGACTGTCTTCCCAGTATGCCCCAGTCTGGCTGTCATATTCTTTTATATTGCTAATTAGATTATCAGTTCATCTAAGGAACAATAGAACTCACCTCCTGCTGAGTCTTTGGACAATGATAAGATATGACATTAGTCTGTTTTCATCTTCCTCTCTGAGTCTCAGATTTCTGACCTTTGAAGTTCAAATCCAGTGCTGCCTTTGGATGTATGAGATAATCATTAATGAAAAAAAAAAGACTAGCCACATGAATGGACTGGGCACATAAAAGAGCTTAATAACATGACTAACTTCCATCAGAAATGGTGGGAAGTTGCCCTTGAAGTCCAGTAGCTAGTCATCTAGTTCATGTCCCTTGTGTGTGTGTGTGTGTGTGTGTGTGTGTGTGTGTGTGTGTGTGTATACCTATTTAAAGTCCCATCTGCCCATACCCTCACCCCAACTCCACCACATCACATTTGGACATTCTCAGCTTGGTGTCTGGGTACAATACAGAGTTAATGCACCATATAGAGTAAAATGGGAGGTCGTCAACAACATATGATATACTCCCTCTAGAACTAAAAAGGTTTTGGGCACTACAACATGATGTCCCGATGGTGCCAAATTTCAAGCTCCATCGTTTCCTTTTTAATTACAATTTTGACTGCATCTGGTTCCAAAATTAAGGTTCAAAGAAACTTGTCTGAACACCTTGGAGATGAATATGCTTTGGAATAATTTTTTAATATTTTGAAATTAAAGAACTAGTATATTCTATGTCACATTTATTCATAGATATCTGGGGCAGTATTTTGCCATCAAGCTCAGTGATGTTCTTGACACGAACTCATAAATATTTACAGCAAGTAGGATTAATAAAAATTGTAAATTGTCCTTTGCCAGGCTAGATTAGGTATTGCCAATAAATGGGTGCAGGTCAGGTTATCTCATTCTCCAAAAAATTGTAGATTTCAAAGATGAGGCCAAGAGGTATGGGATTGTTACTATTATTAAAGGTGCCTGTGCTTTGCTGAGCACTTTCTCATTTACCTGCATCATCCTACTGATGCCTCATGAGGTGGTGGTGCTGTCATTTCACTGATGGGAATATCAAGGCTCAAGAATGTGAACAATCTCCCTGTGCATACACACACACACACACACACAAGGCAGAACGAAGATTTGACATATGGATTATCTGACTGCCCAGCCAGTACTCTGCCCACTTCACCACACTGCATAAGTCACATAAGTCACTTCTGGGCATCTCAATTTGGGTTGATTCTCATTTTCAGGGCATATTTTTCCATAGGGTAGTGGAATATTCTTAAGGCCAGGGGGCCATAGTTTTCTTTTCTGACAAAGAAATGGAGGTAAGTATTTTATAAAAGTTCACTGTAGAATGATATTTACAAATATGTCAAGTTTACAGATCAAAATCTGACCACCTAACTGCATTAATTGGTTCCTTGTTTGTCTAGTCTGTTAGAATATTCTTTTATGGTTAGACATCATGTCCTGGCTACCATCGTTCTCATTCATTTATTCACAATTATTTACTGATTACCTAATATATGTCAGGTGCCATTGGAACCACTGAAGGTACAGCAGTGAAGAAGCCAGATGGAACCCCTGCCTTTGTGAAATTTATAATGTATTGTGAGGCGGGAGATAGTAATTAAAATAAAACAAGCATGTGTGTGTGTGTGTGTGTGTGTGTGTGTGTGTGTGTGTGTGTGTGCATGTGTGTGTAATTAGGTGTTGAAATGTTATAAAAAAGCAGGAAGCAGCATGGGTATGTGGGAAGGTACTGCATTTTTAATAATTTATTATAGGTACATCTCATTGAGAAGTCAATATTTGAAAAAGGAAGAAGCAGCAGGCAGAAGACACTAAGGGAGACATTTCCTGGTAGAGCCCGAGAAGTAGTAAGGAAGGCAGCCAGGCTGAAGAGAATGAGAGGAGAAGCACTGCCTCAGCCAAGAGCTGAAGGAAGTATAGATACTGTAGTATCTGCTTAAACTCACCCTCTACTCTGAAAGAATTGGGAGACATTAGTAGGTCTTGAGTAGGTAAATATATGATTGTTGGGTTGAGAGAAACTAGAGAAGAACAGGGCAGAATCGGAAAGGTCAGGAATGAACTTGGCTCAGACCTACCAGCCTGTCTCTTCCTCCCCCAGGCTGGACATTGAGGGAGTTGGCCTTAAGTCTGGATCTAGAGTGAACATTTGAGATCCGATTAAGTCAAAGGGATAGAGAAGAGTAAGGGCTTAAACCTCAAGAAAATCATTTACCATAGGCAATCACTCAGAAACCCTTTGGCCTGAGTGGTGGTTCATAAGTAGGACCTAGTCTGGACTCCTAAGCCGCTGCTCAGAGTCACATTTGGATAAGAGGAGATTAGGTGATGAAAGACGGACACTGATGAGGGTGGAAACTATGGTGATTGCTCCACGTGTGTCCTGAGTGCAAGCTGGTGTGTAGAACATTGTTAGCCAAGGGTGGCTTATGGCACCTAAGGAAAGAGACTGTCCTGCCATAGATTACTGAAGTGAGGAAGGGAGGGTGAGAAAAAGAAACTAAGTCAAGAGGTATTAGAATAAACTGTGTCCAGTCCAGAACCAGGACAACCACATAGGTAGAAAAGTAGGGTGATCAGAAAATTCATAGGTTTGAATTGAGGATGCTGCTTAGTTCAGGGTCCACTATTACTAGCGAAGGGACCTAGGGCAAGTATATTAGTGGGGCTTTCCAAAGAAACAGAACAAATAATAATAATAATAATAATAATAATAATAATAATAATAATAATAATGTGTGTGTGTGTGTGTGTGTGTGTGTGTGTGTGTAGACTTATTTTGAGGGATTAGCTCATGTTATCATAAGGATGTGTCTCGAAAACTGCTCTTTGCAAGCTGGAGGGCGAAGAAAGCCACTTATATAGCTGCAATCCAAACCTAAAGGACTGGGGAAACAGGAGAGACAATAATGTAAGCCCCAGTTTGAGTCTGAAGACCTCAGACTCATGTCCTAGGGAAGAAGAAGCATGTCCCAACTGAAGCAGAAAAAGCAAATTCAAACTTCCTCTACCTTTCTATTCTATTCGGTCCCTTGATGGATCGTAAGATGCCCACCTGCACAGGTAAAGGTGATCTTTACTAAGTGCACTGATCCAATGCTAGTATCTTCTGGAAATACACTTAAAGACAAACCCAGAAATAATGTTTTACCAGACTAAGTACCCTTTATTTCAGTCCAGTGGACACATAAAAATTAACCAACGCAGTAAGTTCATTACCATGAGTCTTGATATTTTTACTTTTCCAGGGAAATCATCTTTCTATTTTTTGAATGGGCTATACTATTGCATTTCACATAAATCCCATGAACTGCCCTGCTGATAACAAATGAATGTAATTGCTATTATTGATAGGAAGTATTCAGCCCAGAAATCTGTCCATTACAGGAAAAGGCTTATGAGGATATCCTTTTCTTCCTGGCAAAATCCTTAAAGACTGAATATTTTTCTTAATAAATCATTATAAATTCTTTGATAATGAATATTTAAATTTACTGAGAGTTTTATTTTTGAGAGTATGGTTTTTCATTTTGCCTAGAGAAGGTTTAGTTGAGAGATGGGCTTTTCTGGCTCCTAAAAACCAGGCATAAATTTTCTAGTTCTGTTAAACAGTAATAACCTTGCTTTCTGAGCCTCTCGCATCTAAGTTGTTACCCTTCATGGCTCCATACTCACATAAATCTGTAGTCCAAAGCGGGCCACAGTTTATTTTTGTAAAGAACTATACCCAACGTCCCATCTTTTCTATAAAATACTACGGAGACTTCTATGTGGTGTCCTACATGGATATAGTATCTGAGGTCAGTCAGACTGGATTAAAATTCTACACATTAATTTGGTCATGATTCAGTAGCTCCCCGTCATGTGAACCAAGCAGTTTCCCTATTTATCTATAGAATCAGAATAACAAAACATACTGAAATAGTCATTGTGTAGATTAAATTAAAACAAATTAAATACATACAGTATAAGGAAGATAAAGAAGGGGAGGGCAAGGGAAGGTATAGGAAAAGAAACAGACCAAATAGTTTTATGTACAAGTACAAATGAATCAGCATGAATCTCATGATCATGTACAATTGCAATGCCCTAATAAAAACTAGTAAAAAAAGAAAAACAAGTCCCAATAAAAACTAGTATAAAAATACATATGAACTGATATTCCAATATATATGAAACTCTATTCAAAGGAGTAATTTTAAGTTAGCTGCAAAAATATAGATTATTCAATAAAGACTGCTTAGACAATTTGACATCTAGAATTACAGAGCTGGATTTGTAATTCATACTATAGACTAGTGTAAGATTATGAGGAATTAAAGATTTAAATATAAAATAATAAAACATGAATATATTGGAATGGAATCTTTGTTAATTAAACACTGACGTATGTCTGGGAGTAGAGTAATGATCAACAGAGACAAAAGTCCTTACTCCTTTTAATCTTATATAGGGAATATGGAAATACACAATAAATAAACCATTAACTTAATAAATTCAAATAATTAAAACAGATCAATAATTTATATGGAGAAAAATAAAGCGGAGCACGACGTTAGGGAATATTGGAGGCAGGTCATACTTTTAAATAGATTTGGGAGAAGGTGGAGTTTGGCTCAACACCTGAAACAGATGTGGAACTGAGTCACTTGATGATCTATCTGGGGAAGAATTCTCCAGGCAGAGGAAAAAGAAGAATAAAAAGTCTTGAAGGAGAACTGCTTTATAATCTTAGAATGTGAAAGAATTTTCCTGACCCCAAATCAAGGAAAAATTATTGATAAAAATTAAATCTTTCTCATTGTTAAAAAATACAAATTAGTAATTAAAGGGAATACTTTCAATACATGTTATAGAGTAAAAGGAAGAATCATTGATATGAAATGGGTAAGAATAAAGATTTCACATAAAAGGTTTTGGACCAGATGAAATGGAGCATCACTCACAAACACATACAAGGCAAAACTACACTGAGTTTCTAGTTTTACCTGTTATCTTGTCAAAGACCAGAAAAGTAGTTATGTACTCTTTGATAAAAGATAATGTTGTAGTCAGGTGTGGTGGTGCATGCTTGTAATCCCAGTACTTGGAATCTGAGACAGGAGAGTCACAAATTTGTGGCCAGCCTCAGCACCTCAGGGAGACTCTCAGCAACCTAGTGAGATCCTGTTTCAAAAAAAAAAAGAAAAGAAAAAGGGCTGAGGGTGTAGCTCAGAGGTAGAATGCCCTTGGGTTCAATCCCTAGTACCCCCTCCACACACACAAGAAAAAGTTCTGTGGGGAAATTGACCCTTTCACAGACTGCTTGTGGAAATGTAGAACCCAATCTGAAGGGCATTGTCTATCATATAAATCTATTATATAAATTATAAATTTATATAATTTTTGGCCCAAAATTCTACTTCTGAAAACTTATCCTCTTGAGTGAAGGATGATTCCTGCATACATTATTCATTACCACATTGTTTGTAATAACACCAGATGGGAAACTACTTAGATGTCCTTAAATAGGGCACTAGTTTAATTAATTATGGTACTTTCATGTAATCATAATCCAAGTTGCTATAGCAGAAAATGAAGAAAAAAATCCCTATGTGGAATTATCGCCACAATATAATCAATTTAAGAAAGCAAGTTGTGTACATCATATCTTTTCTATGAAAGTGAAGAAAAATAAGAAACTATATTTGTGCTTGCTTTTTTCTACATATGGGAAATCCAGGACGACACAGAAAAACTTTACTGACAGTGGTTACTTGTTGAGAGAAGAAGGAGAGGGAAAAGAATGAGATGTTTTTCCCTTAACACTAGCAATTATTATTAATGTATGTTGAGAGTATGCTTATAAAGAAAAATTGCAAATATTTTATATGTATAGAACAATTAGGGAATAAGACTATTTACTATATTACTTTTTCAATCTCATTTTAAACCAAGTTCATATATTATTAAATTAATTAAAGTATATTATTAAGTTTAAAATACAGCACTCAATTTGTCTTGTATTATAATTTAATATTAAATTGATATTAATATTAGATATTATGAGTTCCTCTTCATCCTCCTCCTCATCCTCCTCCTTTTTTGTTATCGGTTATATGTTATATACTGATTTTACTTGTCCTAGTATAAAGATTTAGACTCTGGATTACTTTCACATGTATCTCTGTTTTAAATGTGTTCATTTCTTATTCACTACTATCTATTATAAAACTCAGTTGTTTTCAGGTCTTGCAATAAAGCCCACACAGATGATAAGAAGAAAGACAAGGAAGGAGAAATCCAAAAGAATGGGATAGATTTGGAATCAGGGGGGAGGAGGAGGGAGTGGGGTAGGAATTGGGGAAGGGTTAAATGAGAAATGTGTGCATGTAAGCCTTTACCTTTACCAGCTTGTACCTAACAAAGATGTATGATTACAATGCACCAGTTAAAAATAAATAAATTTAAAAAAATAAAGTGATATTCCATTTCCATTCTAGATTCTCCGTGTTCCTCTATCACTACCTGCACCTCAGCCTTAGTCCTCCTGGTTGTTCCTAAACCCTCAATATAAACGTGGAGAAAACGTGGCCCTCCTGTTGCATACATGGTCACACACACTTTTCCAGCTTTATCTCTGGCTAATCCATTTCTCTGTTTTCACATTGCAGAACCAGAAACCTTATGTCAGCCCGTGGAAACACTGTGATTTTTGGCTTCCTTGCTTTACCCACAATTGATAGCCATGCATTACGAATCATTTCAGGGTGCATTTTCCTGCTAGGAAACCTTCTCGATGAAGATTCCCCAAGGTTCAACATGGTATACCTCCAGTATCCCCATGAAACCCTCTGTGGTTCTCTGGCCTTGTCCTGATCTGTAATTTTGTACCTGAATATTGAATCAAGGTTCTGAACTCTGAGGATCAGGCCTTGTGTTGACTAATTGGAGTCACAGATTTGAGCATGGCACTTGTTAAGTACCACATATCATATACATATCTATTGAGTGAATTGTCAGAGATCAAGGAGGGATACTGAGTCAGCAGCCTTCCCAGAGACTGACTGCATAAGAGAAAGAAAGGGAATTAGAATGCACAGAGCTCCCAACAAGCCCCAGACTGGGATCCTGCCCAAGTCCTCTCACTTTAGTCCCAAAGCAAAGATGAGCTTGCCTTTCTTATGCCCAGTGCAGCAAGGAATCAAAGATTGAAGGTCCTTTTCTTGGATTATATAGCTGGAAGATGGTTGAGCTGGGATTCATGCCCAATTTATCTGCCTCTTTTGTTATAGTAAAACCTGCTTTGCTCCTACAACATAGAAACATTGATTTTTTCCTCCTTTCTTTTGATCTCCTGACCTCCTACACTTTACTACACCAGTTGATTTTGACATTTTTAGGTAGCAAAAAATAATTCACTTTTTTTTAATCTTTTTTTTTTTTTGGTACCGAGGATTGGACTCAGGGGCATTCTATCTCTGAGTTATATGCCAGTT
Source organism: Graphiurus murinus (assembly GCA_004027655.1). NCBI lineage: Eukaryota > Metazoa > Chordata > Mammalia > Rodentia > Gliridae > Graphiurus > Graphiurus murinus. The sequence goes on along the minus strand of PVLC010005112.1, from coordinate 69,676 downwards.
CTTTCTATTTCTCATTTTGAAATAGAAAGATGGAGTCTCCCTAAGTTGCTGAGGTTCTTGCAAAATTCCTGTGGCTGGCCTAAACCTGCAGTCCTCCTGTCCCAGCCTCCTATGCTTTGAGATTAAGGGTGTGCATCACCATGCCTGCCTGGCTACATTTTTGCTTTGTTTTGTTTTAAAAAAGCAAGGCCACTGGAATCCTGAATCCCAGGAAATCTCAATGAATTCCCCAATCCCAGGAACTCTAGATAGAGGTTCAGCCCCAGGAGCTATTGACTATAGCCAACATTTAGGATTTTTCTCAGGACTGATGTGACTCAGGAGATACAGGTGTAAAGGACAGAGAGATGGAAGGATAGATGGAGGGTGGGTCAGAGTTTAAAAGGAATCTGGTAAGAAAAATCCTCATACTTTTATTATATGTCTGGACAAAACCTATGTTCCAAGCAGTGCTGAGTTTCAGAACCAGGCAAAACATTCCTAGAGCTGCAATGATGCCTTAATTGAGCCGGGCAATTTCGATGCACTTAGAAGTGACAACACCTGCATGCTCAGTCATCGCTGAAAGGGAAGCATCGTTTATCACAATGGCTTCCAAACAGCTCTGTTTTGTGTAAGCACAGTCTAAGGTACTCATCAGTGTCGAGGCTGAGTGCCGTAGAGAATGTTTCTGTGAGCAGCTGCCAGGAAACCATTTGCTTGGCTTTCATTTGAGACCCCAAAATAATTTTCTGTGGTGAATGGAGGCCCTTATATGTTCTGATCCTTCGGGGGCTGAGCCATTTTAATCTCAGCCTCTGGTATGCTTTGGAAACCAACGATTAATTTTCTGATTGCTGCAGGGTTGTTTTAGGATTTCTCTCCACCCCCCATTTTAATTTTATTTTAGAGCCGGGGCACCGCAAGCCTCTGTAAACAAAGTAATCGATCAGTGGCTATCAGCAATTCTTGTGAGAGGGCAGAATAACTTGATGGATTCCGGACCATAGGAAAAAAATAGAGCCAGCAAGTTGAATAAATTAATGGACACGGTTATCAGCGGAAATGGAAGTCCCCTCCAGGGCTTTTAAAGGTGCACCCTTGTTCTTTCTCTCAGGTGACCTGCAGAAATTTCTCACTGACAGTCTCCAGGTTCCTTTTGAATCTTCTTGCATCTGTAATGAGACACTTCCCCTGGATTGCACCTGGCAGAGATTTTAATGGGTCTTTGTTTATTTTTAATTTTTGCCCAGCCCCTGAACACAAGTGCTAGAAGAAGAAGCTGCTTTTGTCTTCTTGACCCTCTTCTGTGAGAAACACAGATTCTGGATCTCAGAAAGAAAAAGGCATCGACTCGAGGCGATAGCTACTTAGTATGAGAATCGAGCCCCAAAGTTCAAGTTTTCTGCCTTCAAGTCCAATGCTCTTCCCCCTCCATCATACTTTCAGCCCCAGGTTTTACTCAGGTAACTGTGATGGATGTGAGCTCAATTAAGGTCATTGCCTCTCCACTGGTCCTCCTACCTCTCCCCTCGTCTCCCCCTTTCATATGGCCCCCTCCTTTAATTATCCCAAACACTATTTTTGTCCTTCATAGGAGCAAAGAGCTCTGAACCAGAGCTCAAAATTCGTTGATCTTTATCTACTGTTGGCTACCTAAAATATTCTCCTTCCCTTTTAAATGGTCTCTACACACTTGTATGCATGGACAATCTCCTACTGCTCAGTCTCTATTCTCTATGTTCTGACCAAAACATCTTACCCATGCAGATATGTAAAGTTGGTTCATACTCATCCCTTAGCTATTTATACTATCTATCCATGTTGTTTATTACAATTATATCTGGTGCTATATGTATATTAAACAATATTTGTTTTACAAAGCTGTGATTGTTCTCCATACCTCTAGCCTCTCAGTGCTTAATTCTCCGTGTTTGTTCAATTTCTGGAATGGACTTGGAGTTCATCATAAAGGTGGTAGAGCCGCAAGATGAAAACAACCTGAGTCTCTGATGCACTACATAGAGGAGAGTTGCCCTGTCCAGAACATTCACTTTGGATTTCTTATGAGTATAAATAGAGTTCTATTTTTATAAGCTCATAATTTTCAGGGTTATCTTAGCTCATACACAACAATAATAGATACGAGAAAAATATAATAGGCATTAAATAAGAACACACTTCAGAAGGTAGGGTAGAGAATCATCTGACCAAGAGCTACATGGTTTGCTCAAAATATGGTGAGCAATTCTCTTTCTCTAGAGCGGAGTCTTGTGACCTCATCACACAGTCCACATTTGGCTCACCATCTACATTTTAAACAAAATTTTATTGGGACACAGCCACACTCATTTGTTTATGCATCACCTTTGGCTGTTTTCACAATATAATAGCTGAGTCAAGTAGTTGTGAAAGACACTGTATGTTTCATAAACCTGGAACAATTTACTATCTGTCCCTTTACAGTAAAGGGTGGCTAACCTCTGCTCTAGCATGATTTGTCTCTGCAGGCAAAGAAAGAAGAAAGGAGACAGGAAATACGATTCTTGATTCCACTAAAGAATTTGGACATTTCTGACAAATGAGGATAGTAATAGTATCCTTCTAATGGTGTTTTCTGAGAATAACGTGAATTACTGCATAGAAGATGGTTAGAGCAGTGCCTGGTGTGTCCTGGGTGTTCTGGTTGTCTTAAGGAGAAAGAAGAAAATCAAATAATACCTAAGACAAGTGTTCCAGATCACATATGCGTTGCAAGTTGATTACTTTGTCTGCAGCCTCTATGAGGGTTTATAGATGGGAGTGGAGGTCATAGACATACTGGCTATGTACAAAGCCTTCCAATGTCCTCTCTCTTTCCCAAATAGTTTCTTAAATAAACTTTACTGAATCATTTTCAGGTTAAACAGAGCAAGCTACTCTTAATAAATATTCTGATGATGTCTAGGTATATTTGACAGCTCCAGGCTGGTAAGTCGGCTCTCGGTACACCTGTATGCTTCTCTTCCCAAGGGCACAGTCGTTGATGCTTCCTACACTGGTGTTTGTGTCAGTCAGTTCTACTTGTTGTATTTATACACTTAATTAATTACTATGCAAATGATGGAATGTGAACGCAAGGACAAAGAGAGTTGTTTCCATGAAAACAAATGTGGATGATTTCTGAAGAGTTGATAAAGACGAGTAGTTTAAAAATATGGTTAAATCAGTAAAGGGGGGTTAGAAATTAAAAAAAAAAAAAAACCAGAAGTCTTGATTCTTATTGATTTCCAAGTGTCTTTATATATTTACATTAATTTTAAGAAACTCATATTGGAAATCAAAGACCATACATTATGAGTGAGATTTATGCAAAAAAGACTAGGGAGAACTGTGATCAATCTAGAACCCATCCTCCAATCAAGGCCTTGGCTGTACATCTGAACCTTGGCAAACGAGGGCAGATTTTCACATTTTAAGTTAATATAAAATGTTTAAAGTGTTTATGCATCATTCTTATGATCTTCTCTTTAGCTGATTCTTTTGATTGGTCAGTCAACTATTGCAGCCCTATTTAATTGACCACTAGGGCTTCAAGTGAACTTTGAGACTCTATTCTGCCATGGCTCCCCTCAGAACTCCGTCTTTAGCTGGTGCTCCTTTTCTGTGTTCCTGGAGTCCCAACCTGGGCACACCTCTAAGGAAGTTGATTTCGTATCTCTTGTCTTGATATGCTTGGAGTCAGGGCTCCATCTTTTAGCATGATTTTCCCAGGATTTGGTCCAATGTCTGGCACACTTTAATGCCACCACTGTTTAAGTATTTGACTGAGACTCTCTTCAGGTGGAGTCTAGGGGACATTTCAGGCACAACTTGTCTGACCTGCTCTTCACATCGCCCTCCTGTCTCTGTTAGTGATGACTCCAGCTCTGGCCAAAAGCTTTGAGTCACCCTTGACTCTCCTCTTCCTGTCATCCCCATATCCAGCTGTTCAGCCTACTCTGCAAACTCTTCTCTCTTCAATAAGAAACCACATTCCACCACATTCACCACTTCCACTCTATTACATCAATCCAAGATCCCTTCCTTTCTCATCTGGGTTATCAAAATAGCCTCCTAACAGCTTTTCTGCTTTCATATTTGTCTTCTTATTGCTCTGTTCTTAATGTAACAATCAGAATACTCTTTTTGCAATATAAATTAGATCCTATCACCTTTTTCCTCCAGATACTTTATAGATCCCTGGCTTGCTAAGAGCAAAAGTTGCTCAATAAATGTTTAAAATGTGTTTAAGTGAATGAATGATAGTAATTATTATACCTATTGTAGTCATTCACACAGTAATAAAAAGAATAGTTAGTATTATAATTTAGTATGACTCCTGTAACTCTCAGAAGAGATGACAACAAAGATAATGGGGAAATAAGAGGAGAAGCCCAGGATTGGTGATGGGAAAATAAGAAGCCCAGGACTGGGATGTCTATTTGGCACTCACAAGTTTATTTGGCTGTCTGGCAGGTGGCCACCTGTTCACCTGGCAGGTGTCACATCAATGCACAGAGTATGGGGGCAGGGTATGATAGTGGGAGCTCAAGTGTGACAGGCCTTGGATGCTAACTTGAGAAGTCTGGATTCTATTTTATGACCAGTGCAGATAACACCAATGTCCAGCTTGCGGCTGATGGAGGACAAGAGGCAAGATAATCTCACTCTGCAAAGACCTATTATGTGTTAACAAAATTGGGCCTCAATAATTATTAGCTAAATATATGGATGAGTGAATGAATGCATGAAGAGAGTAAATTATCTGAGTATGTGCCAGGAGGGGCACTAGAATATATTTACCACCTCTAAAGTTTTAAGTAACTTTCTAGTTGATTTTATCCCACTTACATGTTACTGGGTCTTAGTATGCCTAATTTCATAGACATAGAAATTAAATAGAAGACATCTGAGTATTCACAGTACTGTTTTATTAAAGAGCATGTGTTTTGGAATTAGTCTGCGTCCAACTCCCTGTTCTGATTCTCCTGCCTTTTAAGTGCACTTAGTTCCTCTGTAAGATATTATCAATACTGCTGTTAGTGGGTTTCTAGAAGGGTTGAATGCATTAAAGGAAAATGATTCCTATAGTGTTAATCACAGAATGAACGGCCAGTGTTATTATTGTTTTCTAGGTTCACACAACTAGTGTGGTAAAATTAGGTATGGAGTACCGGTTTGGATTTTTTTCAAATCCTGCACTGGGCTCTGTGATGGTGAATTTCATTTGTCAACTTGGAGGGCATCTTTGAATGAGACTAACATTTAAATCAGCAAACTGAGTAAAATTATTGCCCTCTATAGTATAGGTGAACCTCATCAAATCAGTTGAAAGCACGAATAGAGAATCCCTATCATCACTACCACCACCATGTAAAGGCCTGCTGAAGCAAGAGGGAATTGTCAAGCAGAAGGCCTTCGACTTTCATCTGTTCTATTGGCTCTCCTGAGTCTCCAGTCTGCTGGTCCACACTGCAGATTTGGGATGTTCCAGAACCCATAATTATGCAAGTCAACTTCCTATAATACATAAAAAGTATATATATATAGTATTATAGGGTATATTATAGGATTTTCCAGGACCCATAATTATGCAAGTCAACTTCCTATAATACATATATACATATATATGTATATTATAGGATATATGTATCATATAATGTATATTGTATATATACATACATTACTATATATCACAATATACATACAATATAATATATACATATAGTATATATATCCTATAATATATATTGCATTATAGGATATCTATATATCTATATATCTATATCTATCTGTCTCTCTCTCCATATATATATATATATACACACATATATATATACACACATATATATATACACACACACATATATATATATATACACACACACATATATATATATGTGTGTATATATATATATATACACACACATATATATATCTATATATATCTATATATATATATATATATATATATATATCTTTCTCTGGAAAGCTCTGACCAATATGGGCCCCTCATATTTGAGCCCCTCAAAACCTGCCCTGATCCAGTCTTTGGTCCTTTTCTCTACCACTCACACAGGACAATACCTTTGTGACTTTGCTGTGTTCTCTTTCATCTTTTCCCAACTGAAGAACTCCAGTGGATTCCAGATAACTCATTGTTACTTCTTCTTTCCTCCTCCATGTGTCCTGAGATCACTACTCTTTCTCTCACCTCCTGCTGTTTCCCCATTTGGCACATACACTTTTTCACTTCCTTTAAAAACTCGTTAAATTATGTTCATCTGAGAAAATGGTAAGGTCAATGCTGTATCTCATCTCATTTTTCTTTCCCCAGGTGCACACCAGGTGCTGAGTGTTAATAAGGGTCCCTGAGCCAATGGTTTAGCCAAGGTGGGTGCTCCAAAGTCTCCACTGACCTGCCTGTCAGCGACTTGCAGCCATCTCTGTAGGGGGCCTAAGGGGCTTCCCTTAGTTAGCCTGTTCACAACAGTGTCTTGAGATGCACACCCCCCCCCGTCTCCCCTAATCTCTTCATCTCAGGATATGGCACCCCCATCCATCACATTGCTCAGACAACAGAGGACAGAGTTCCGTTGTCCTTCCATTTCTCTCATGAGCCACCTTCAATTTTGGTTGTGAGCCTCTGATTCTAACACCCAGTCGTCTCCAGTGTGAGCACATCTCACCGCCCTTTTGACCACCACTCTAGCCTGGACCCCATCATCTTGGGCTCGGATGATCTACCAGCATGGCCTCCAACCCGTTCCAATAATGTCTGTTGTCTTCTCTGCACTTCAGTCAGTACAATCTGCTGTAGACCTCAAAAGGCCTGTGCCCTCAACACTGTTGGTGGTTTCTTTGAATTCCCTACTAATCTCTTTTGGGATGAAGACTCAAAGTTCTTGTATGGTTTATGAGGTGCTGTGTGGCCTGCCCTCTCTTCTGCTCTCTGCAGCCCTGGGCTCATCCTCCCCCAGCCACTCCTAGTAGATTCTTACCCTGGGAATATCATTCATGTTTTCTCCACCCAATGTGCCTGTCCTAGAGCTTTGCATGGGTTGGTTTTTGGTATTATTAGCTTTAAACTCAAATACCACCTCTGCAGACAGGCCTTCCTGGACTTCTATTTTATAAAAAAAAACAAAAACAAAACTCATTTCTTTTCACTCTTTACCATTGAACACTTTACAATTTTTTAAATTATTATTTATTTTTTTTCTGGTGCTGGGGATTAAATCCAGGAACATTTTGCCTCTGAGCTACACCTTAACCCATTTTATTTATTTTTTTCTTTTATTTTCTCTTTTTAAAAATTTTTATTCATACATTGTAAGCATACATCTTTGTTAGGTACAAATTGATAACAATATATGTGCTCACAATTTTCATTTGACCCCTTCCCCAAATTCCCACCCGGCTCCTTCACCCTCCCTCCTTCTCAAGTTCAGTTTAGTGAGTAACCTTGATATACATTAGTGTGCCCCCACCCCATCCAACCCCTTTGGTTAAATCAACTTCTTTGCTTTCGAGGGTCTCTCTTTTTCCATCTGGAGACCCTCTTATACCCTATCTTTTCCCTAGCATCCACATATTAGAGAGAACATATGCTTCTTTACTCTTTGTAACTGGCTAATCTCACTTAACATAATGTTTTCCAGTTGCCTCCATTTCCTGCAAATAACATGATTTTGTTCTTCTTTATGGCTGAGTAAAATTCCATTGTGTACATATCCCATAGTTTTGTAATCCATTCATCTGTCGATGGACAGCTTGGCTGTTTCCATAGTTTGGCTATTGTAAATTGTGCAGCTATAAACATAGATACACATGCATTGGTCTGATAGTTTGGTTTCCATTCTTTTGGGTAGATACCCAGAAGTGGTATTGCTGGATCATACGGTAGGTTCGTTCCCATACTTCTGAGGATCCTCCATTCTGTTTTCCAAAGTGGTTGCACTAGTTTGCAATCCCACCAACAGGGTATTAGAGTTCCTACTTCTCCACATCCTCGCCAGCAGTTGTTGTTGTTTGTGTTTTTTATGATTGCAATTCTGATTGGAGTTAGGTGAAATCTCAAGGTAGTTTTGATTTGCATCTCTCTGATTGCTAATGATGTGGAACATTTCCTCATACATTTATTGGCCATTTGTATTTCTTCTTTTGTGAAGTGTCTATTTAGATCCTTTGCCCATTTTTTGATTGGGTTATTTGTTTTCTTAGCTGTAATTTTCTTGAGTTTTTTGTATATCCTAGATATTAGACCTGTATCCAAAGAGTAACTGGCAAAAATGTTCTCCCACTCTGTAGGCTCTCTGTTGAGGTTCTTGATAGTTTCCTTCGCTGCACAAAAGCTCTTCAGTTTAATGCAATCCCATGTATTGATCTTCCTGAGGGTTTCTTGTGCTTTTGAGGTCTTGTTGAGAAAGTTTTTACCTGTGCCTATGTGTTCAAGTGTTGGTCCTATGCCCTCTTCAAGTAGGTGCAAGGTCTCTGGCCTAACTTCCAGGTCTTTGATCCACCTTGAGTTGACTCTTGTGCAGGGTGAGAAAGTGGGGTATATTTCCAGTTTCCTGCATATGGTTAACCAGTTTTGCCAACACCATTTGTTAAAGAGGCTATCTTTTTTCCAGTGTATATTTTTGGCTCCTTTGTAAAAAATCAGTTGACTGTAAGTCTGTGGGTCTATTTCTGAGTCTTCTATTCTGCTCCATTGGTGTGTGTGTGTATCTGTTTTTGTGCCAATACCATGCTGTTTTTATTACTGTGGCTTTGTAATAGAGTTTGAAGTCAGGTATTGTGATACCTCCTGCATGGTTCTTGTTGCTAAGAACTACTTTGGCTATCCTGGGTTTTTTGTTTTTCCAGATGAATTTAAGGACTGGTTTTTCTATGTCTGTGAGGAGCACCTTTGGTAATTTCATGGGTAATGCATTGAATCTGTAGATCAGTTTTGAGAGGATGGCCATTTTGATGATATTTATTCTGCCTATCCAAGAGCATGGTAGATCATTCCATCTTATTTTTTAATTTGAAACAGAGTCTTGATAAATTACTGAGACTGTCCTTGAACCTGTGATTCTCTTGTCTCAGCCTTCCAAGTAGTAGGATGGCAGGCATGAGCCACCGTGCCAGATTGAATCCTTTTTATTTTATAAATGTCAGTAAGTATTGCCTGAAAGGTTATTATTATTATTATTATTTCTTGTGCTTACCCCACACTGCCCCACTCCAATCCCCTGCCACCACAGGAGAAACTCTATGTGCAGAGGCTTCTTTGTTTGAGGGGAGTACTGGGAATTGAACCCAGGAGCAGTCTACCTCTCGGCTACATGCCAGTCTTTCTTATTTATATGTTGAAACAGGGTCTAGCTAAGTTGCCGAGGCTTGTTTCAAATCTGCAATCTCTCATCCTGGCCTCCCAAATATTGGGGTTACAAACTTGTGCCACCATGCCTGGCAAGAGTAGAGACATTCAAAAATAATAAATCTATGCTTTACTCATTGCTCAGAACAAAACTAGGCAGATAATGTTAGTTAGGTGCACACTGATTTTGGGACAAACACTGTTTCTTAGGTTTGGATGCTATAGTTTGAGTGGCTAATTTATATCCCCTTTTTTAAATGTATTCAAAATAATCTTGGCAAGAGAATACAGGAGAGTGGATATAAGTCAGATGATCTATGAGAAAACGAGGAAATAAAATGGAAAAAAAACTGCTGAGCTACTGAATAGTGAACCTTAAGGGGGAACTTTCTTATTTTCAATATCTTTATTTCCTGGAACCGAAATAGAATATCTTCCGTTGGAAAGGAAATCCCAGTGGAACTTGCAAAACATGAAAGAGAATTGCTTTGCCTTTTTTGGGGGGTTTTGTTTTTGCTTTGCATTGCTTCAGTGTATGAAAACAGGTTTCTGTGCATCTTTATTAGGTCAATGTTTGCAATAACATTATCCTCAGGGCAGTGGGGGAGAGACTGGAAGCAGTGGGAAAAAAAGTGGTATGTGCAGGAAAAGGCTAGCGTTTCCAGACCTGCTCTGTGCTCAATGCTTTATGGTTCTTAGAGTCGCTGAAATTTGCCAGGGATCCATCATTGCTCTGCGCTACATGTGTCCTCTGATGTGGTTCTGTCTGCTCTTTATGGCATTTGAATGTTAGTACTGTCATTACCATTTTTGTAGATGAGGAAACTGAGAATCAGGAATATCCTTTCACTTTCTATATCACAGTGCGCAGGATCTTCAGTTGCCTGTTGCTACCTTCAGTGCCGGGTGAGGGGTCTCTTCCTCTATGGGGTACTGTAGTGGCTGCTTTAACTGGTCTCTGTTGTCTTCCTTCCAAACCTTTCTCCAGTCTGGATTGTCACCATGTCACTCAGTATATTTTCTGATCCCTCTGATCAACCAGCCTGGGACAGGTGCTGCTGTGAGTGCTCCCCACCCTCAGCATGCAATCCTCCTACCTCCAGTCACTCTCCAGCTTAGCACAGAAAGCTGGGACTCCATTTAGAGTGGGGACTTCTGTGGGAACTTTGTGAAGCCTCAGGATAGGTCTTGGGCCTTGTTCATATCTGTGTTTCCAATGGTTTATATGGTGCCAAGGACAGAGAAGACACTCTAATTATTCTTAATGATCTCCTAAAATTCCTTCCTTATCTCTGAGGCAAGCCATGGGAGCATGTGGTAACAGTATACTTGGTGACTAGATCTCAGGTCCTCTCTACAAAGCTCTGTACAGACAGTAGAAAAAGATGATGCATACTGTTTGAGTTTCAGAGCCAGACTTCATGAGTTGTTTCCAGCTTTGTCACTTACCACTTCTGTGGCCTTAGGTACATTACTTAAAATTTCTAAGTTTCTTTATCTATAAAATGAAAGGAAATAATCATACTTACCTCATAAGGTTCTGTGAGGATTCAGTGAATTAATACACAACACTTAAAACAGAGCATTGAATATAATAAGCACTGAGTAAATGTTATCTAAAATTAGTATGTTTCTTACCAAACCCTGTGAGCACCTTAATATGTTATTCTTATTGTGTGCAGATGCTATTGCGCCTTTAAAGGAAGTTATGTGATTTGTCCAAAATTTCACAGCTAAGAAAGACAAGTCCTTGGGTTTATACCAGTATCTGTTTGCTTCTAGCTCAATGGTTCTGAATTGGGAAAAGTTTTGTCCCCCTACTGGCAATGCTTAGGGACATTTTTTGTTTTGTTTTGTTTTCATAACTGGGTGGTGCTACCTGCACCCATACATAGAGGCCTAAAATGCTGCTACACATCCCAAAAGGCACAGGACAGTCCCAACAACAACAAATTATCCTACCAAAGGTCACTAAAGTTGAGGTTGAGAAACTGTGCTTTAAACAATGATCAATTAGATTGATTGCCCACTCTACTATAATCACAATATAATAATGGAATGACCACAGAGAAGACACCTGCAGGCAGAACTTCAAGCCCTGATGACCCAGGGACCTGACCAACCCCAGCAGATGGAGTCTGGTAGGGCAATCAGAGGTCACCAAACCAGGTCATTTCAGGTGCCAGCTAGTCTTTCTCAGTAGGAGTGAAACTCCCAGTAGCCTATGTGTATCATGACGCCAGGGTTAGCTTTTGTGGTATTTATTACAACTATAATTTCTGAACTCGAGGATTGCTGTGTTTTTAAAGCTGTTATCCCCTCTCCACTCTAAACTTGATTATGTCCAGGACCACTTGGGCTTGTCCACCTGAGTAAGTGTCTGGACTGCAGAAGGTGTAAAATAAATACATGCTGGAGATAAATGAATGAATGAATAAATAAAAGACCCATGCCATCATTTGAAATCATAACAAACAGGGTCTAGAGCCTAGGAGAGGAGTTTGTGATATTTGTGTTAGGTGATATTGGGTATTTAAGAGCACAGGATTTGATCACATGAATCATTCATTAACTCATTAATGGACCAGATATATGTCAAGAGCCCACAAGAGCTGAGAGTATACTGATGGGCCGGATTTTGAGTTCTAGATTCACCACTCCTAACTCTGAGGTTATCTAATCCATCTTAACACCAACTTTCCTCTATAAAACAGGCAAACAGAATTCCAAAGAATTTTTTTTTTTTCTTTTTTGCGGTACTGGGGATGGAACCCAGGGGCATTCTACCTCCGAGCTATACCCCCAGCCCTATTTTTTATTCTTTATTTTGAAACAGGGTCTCACTAAGTTGCAGAGGGCCTCACTAGGTAGCTGAGGCTGGCCGCGAACCCAGATCCTCCGGTCTCAGCCTCCCAAATGCTAGGATTACAAGCGTGCGCCACCACACTCGGCATTCCAAAGAGTTTTCTAATGTGATAAATAAAATCATTATAGGGTATAGTTTGATATGAAATGTATTCAGTAAGTGGGCAACCTCTTGTGGTGGCTTTTCAATATGTCCATGTATTCATGGGCATGCTCTGTATCAAGAAATCAAGAGATGACATCCATGTTCTGTTTCCTTGAACCTGGGCAGGTTTGGGGACTTCATAACTGATAGGCTGGGTAGAAGCAACACCATGTGACTTCCAAGGTCAGGTTGGGAAAGGCCATATAGCTTCTACATGTTTCTCTGAGGACAATCACTCTTGGAGCCACCTTGAGAGAGAAGGATAGAGAGGCAGAGAGACACCAGTTCCATCCAGGTATGTGAGTGAAGATGACTAAGGTCCAGGCACCACTTCTTTGCAGCTTTACGATTGACTCTACATGAGGACCTCCTTATTGGGTCAAGTGAACCTCAGATTTGTAGGCAAAATAAATTACGGCAATTGAGTAAAGCCACTATATTAATTAATTAATTAATTAATTAATTTTTGTCAACCAAAAATGAATAAAACACCATTGTTCAGATGGTGCTGTATGATCAGGGATTCCTGGAAACAGAAAAGAGAGATGGCGGCCAACTTGTGCACTGGGAAACATGGTGGGCAGGACAGGAAGACTTCTGTCTCGTAGCACAAGTACCACCAGATCTTGTGCTTTTGGCAGCAAAACAAACCAAACACACTTCCTGCCTTGGGGATGCCAAGCAGAGAATACAGCAACAGGGGAGGTATTGTGGAAGAAGAGTCTAGAAGGCTACAAGGAAGTGAGGTTTTTAAAGTCTTACATGTCAAAGATTGTTCAAGAATGGGCTACTGAGATTTTTGTCCAGCATGGTGGCAATAAAATAAAAATCTTGAGAAGATCCAAGTCTCGAAGAACAATGACTTCATTAGATTATAAAATCAAGAATCAGAACATACTATAAGGCAGAAAATACCTTTTATGATCTATGCTCAAGGAAGACCTTCGGATGTGGTCAAAGATACAGGCATTTTGCTGTTCTTTTTTTTTTTTTTTAAGTAGAAATCACAATCACAGATCTACTATTTTACCTCATTTATTCTTCCAATAAAAACTTATAAAATGTAATCATATACATTTTAGACATCCTCTTCTTATTAATGGTGAAAGCAACTATTTTAATCGTCTGAAGATTAGTCTCATAAGAAAATGGAACCAAGCACTCATTTCAGCTGTTACAAAAGAGAACAAGAAAACAAACAACATCAAGATGATGCCAAAAAAGGATTTTCCCAAGGCCATGATTCTCTCTATAGCAATCAGACATTTGGTAGCATCTTAGGTATCAGGGGAGACCACAGATATCCACATTAGAAAGCAATCTTTCCTCCCAGCATTTGACATTTGGCTCCACCTTCTGACTTTTCAATAATGTTACTGTGTGATCTGAGGTCATCTGCCTTTGAGGGTGTTTATTTTTACTTATTTCTTGCAGAAGAGAGAGTGTCATTCCTTGTTGGGTCTGCTCTTACCGGCCAAGCAAGCAGTTACCTCAACATGACCACACAGGGTCAAGGAGGCGCTGAGTGCAGAACAAGCAGGGTTTTGCAAAACAGCAGATACTCCGCTTCTGCTTCTCCAGATGCTTGAATTATTGATGGCAGACCCGGCATGGGCTCCTGATGCCTGCAGCTATTATGACTCTTGGCTGGATGAGCTGGGAGAAACATTCCCAGAGCTAGGCACCTGCCTTATCAGAGTCATGGGCGGGGAGCCATGGCCTTGCTGAAAATCCCTGAAGCTTAGAAGAGAGGGCCCTGTCTCTACAACCCTTGGAGAGGTAGCCTGTGTGGTGAGCACTGGTGGGTCACTGATAAAGAAAAAGTTCTCATGTGTCCACTCATTCATTGATTCATTAGATCCCTGGGGCATAGAGGACAGATATGTACTCCACTTTCAACTGTCGCAGATGTTTTGTGTGACTTGGTGTGGAGGTCTTGGACCACTTTGAAAAATAGGAGAAGTGAAGCTATTGAATCACCATTATATGACTAATGTTGTAGTTGGGAGAACAAAAATGCAATACTTCTCTTTCCCATCTGAGTTCTAAGCCAGGCGAGAAATAAGAAAAATAAATCTAGATTAGGATGAGAGTATCCAGGCATGGTGGCACACGCCTATAATCCTAGTACTTGCGAGGCTGAGACATGAGGATCTCAAGTTTGTGGCCAGCCTCAGCAGCTTAGTGGAGCCCTCCACAACTTAGTGAGACCTTGTTTCAAAAGCAAAAAATAAAATAGGGCTGAGGGCATAGCTCGAAGGTAGAATGCCTTTGAGTTAAATCCCTAGTACTATGCATGTACACACATGTGCGCGCACACACACACACACACACACACAGATTGGGATGAGGGTATCTCAGTAGAGGTAGGCTGGAGGGCTCATCTTTTTGGTCTAGGTAGTTAGGCTTCAAACCCAGATCCAATCCCCTGGCCACTGGACCCCTGGGCTGAGCAGCCCCCTCTGGGCCTCTACTGCCATATTTTCCACATAGCTGAGAGCAATTGAGGCCTCTAGTTCTCACTTGGCAGCCAGCCACCAAGACTAGGAGGGAAAATGCATGAGCTAAGCAGGCTTGAGCTTCTCTTCGTACCTATGCCGGTGATATGTCTTTAGGCCTTCCCAGAAGAGCAGGGAGTGAAGCCTCAGGAAGTGAGGTAAAAGAGACTTGGAGTGGGGGATGAGCGGATCCGCCTCCACCTGAAGGGGAGAGGCTTGGGGAGGGCAAGAATTTCCTTCCTGCTTACCGACACTCGGTGCCATAAGGGCCACTTCATATCTGCTAGTTCACAGGCCTGTTGAAATGATTAAGTACATTAATGGTCATATGTAATATGTTGCAAACTAGAAAATATTTCAGTCATTAGATGATATCAGTTCTTTCCTGTATAGAAGTCCATGTGGAGAAGGAACAAACAATAAACTAAATCCAAACAGATTTTTTTTGGGGGGGGGTAACTTTTTTAAGGCTATAAAATTTTTTTTAATTGGGATATTGTAATTATGCATCAGAGCAACACATACATGCACACAACATTCATTGTGTCTTTCCCTCCAGTTTCCATCCCACTCCCTCTCTTCCCCTAGATAATCTTTACAACAATAGATATCTTCATGTATGAACACAGGACAATTTGACTAGCTTCCATAACAAGATCTCTCATTTCTCCTCTCTGCTTCCTTGTCCAGATCCCCCTCCCCCCTTCCTCTAATGTCTCCCTTCATTTATCTGAGGTCTGCTTTGTTTCCCAGTTTCTCTGTAGCTTCCACATATGAGTGAAAACATATGGCCTTTCATTTTAAGCATAATATTCTCAAGTCCCATCCATTTTCATGCAAATGAGATAATTATGTTCTTTTTTATGGCTGAATAGAATTTACAGCAGCACATACACATAACCTTCAGGCTCTGTCTTATACTACGTGTATCAGTTAACTAATGCTGCATAACAAACAATTTCAACACTCAAAACACTAATCATTTATTATTTTACATAAGTCTAGAGTTTTGATCATCTGGACCTGGCTTGTCTTGTTTCATCTGGATGCCTTCATGTGTTTGTGGTCAGTTGGTGGCTGGCTTTGGTAGCAATGACATGCATGTCTCAGTTATCTACACCTCTCAAATCCTCAAGCGGATCCTCAAGTCCAGGGATATTGACATGGTGATAAGAAAGCAAAGACGCACAAGCAACTTTTCAACCCACTACTGAGTTCCATTTTTTACTATCCTTTTATCCAAAATAGTCACAAAGGTCAAAATCAGTGCCAACATAGACACAGGGGTGTAAAAATTTAGTTATAGGTATACTAACTCATTACTATATTTACATAATTCTCAGAATACTTCCCAACTAGTCTCCTTGACTCATCCCTGGCTCTTCTAATGTCTATGCTTAATACAGTAGCTGGAGTGATGCTGTTAAATAGTAATTAATATCATGCTACTCTCCAATCAAATTGCTTCCCAAACTTCCCAGTCCACTTTGAGTAAAAGCAAAGATCCTCATTGTAGCTACCATCCATGTTTGGCAGGTTAGGTGTATTAAATAAATTTTTTTTGGGGGGGGGCAGTACTGGGGATTGAACCCAGGGGCATTCTACCTCCAAGTTACTCCCCAGCCCTATTTTTTAGTCTTTATTTTGAAACAGGGTCTCACTAAGTTGAGGAGGGCCTCACTAGGTAGCTGAGGCTGGCTAAGAACCTGGATCCTCCGGTCTCAGCCTCCCAAGTACTGGGATTAAAAGTGTGCACCATCATGCCCAGCTTAAGTAAAATTTCAATGTAGAATATATTTTTTTTTGTGTGTGTGTGGTACTAGGGATAGAACCTATGGGTCTTCTATTTCCAGGATGCACTCCTAAACCTATTTTATTTTTTATTTTCAAACAGGGTCTCACTAAGTTGCTGAAAGCCTCCCTAAATTGCTGAGGCTGGCTTCAAATCTGTGATCCTCCTGTCTCAGCCTCCCAAGTACTGGAATTACTATCATGTGCCACCACGCCCAGCTTAGTATATTTTCAACAATGCTTGGTGGGCTTATCAGGAATCAACCTTATCCTAAGTCAGTGAGCATATGTAGTCACATCTGTTTTCTTTGCTTTGAAGTTTAAATACCATGAGGACACCCTTCCATTTGTTTATTGCTTTTTCTAATTGTCTAAAATAATGCTTGGTACAGAATGCTCCTTCAGAAAACTTTGTAGAATAAGTGAATGGATAAATGCATAAGGAGACAGAAGACAATTAAGGACAATCCAATGTATACTGACTTACAATTGATTGTGGTAGACTTTTACTTTGGGATCCTATACAACAGTGAATCAGACTAGATCAAGGTCATATAGATCCACACGGATGAGTTGTATTAAATATTATTGAACTAAAACAATTAAATTGCAAGAGAACTATGAAAATGACTCAAGTGAGGAATCATCTTGGTTTAACTGAGTTCAGGAATGGCAGATGAATATGTCATTTCTCAGAGGGTAGCACAGCCTCAGATCCCCCTTCTTGATTGTGTCTTATAGAGTGGACCGCAGATTCATCCCAATTGTACTGGGATGTCAGAGGGGCAATGCTGGGGAAAATGCAAGCTGAGTTACTGGGTCGGTCTGGCACCTCATTTAGAATTGATAGTCATGATGGGTCAGAGTCTCAGGCCAGCACAGATCTTTAGCTCTATGAGGCAATTAGGCAGGTTATGTCTGTGTTCCTCTGAGTCATCTACTGGAGAAAATGAACTCTATCTCTAACTACCTACTTACAAACCATTTTGATAATGACCCACAGCCTGGCTAAGAGAAAATGAGTTGGACAATATCTCTCCAAAACTCTACAGAGTATCTACATGGTCTTTTGGGTCAGCTTGTAGATTAGAAAGTTAAAGTCCAAACTCTCTAATCTATAAGCTGTAGGTCCTTCGATTAATTGTCTAATTTTCCTAAACCTTGGTTTTCAGTTTTTCCTACTGCAAAAAATGGAAGCCTTAATAAGTATGCTAAAGATTTTTGCAATGATCAAAGGAATAATCAATGGTAAAATTATATAATATACAGACCCCATATTAAATGCTGATTCATTGCTTGAATGATTCTATGAATAAATAAATGAAGGAATGAATGAGTAAATTCTGCAACCAGGTAGGGAGAAACACATGCAAGGAACGGTAAATCCAAGTTTGAATGTGATGTGGAGCCTGACTTGCTCTGGAGAATAGATAGATAATTTTGTTAGGGGCAGAGGAAGGCTCCATGGAGGGACTGGAGCCTTGGAGCATGGTAAAAATACAGGAGGTCTTTTTGATCAGAGTGAGAGGAGGAGAGGCACAGAGAGAATAGGTAAGAGTGAGGTCTGTTAACTTGGCAATAACTACTAGTTAAACTCAAAGCTTTACACTGATCAAAACTAATGAATAATCACGAAATGTCATCTGCATAGGAATGTATTTTCACAATTAGAAGTATGGGGGCTTGATATGCTTTATATTTTTCTTTTTCTTTGTACTCCCATTTTTTTTTTTAATTTTAGAAAGGCAATGTCTCCAGTGGATCCAGGGTCAGCAAATACATGAATATTTCTGCAGTAAACCACAAAACCTTTCACACTAATGGGCTAAATAAAGAGTATAACGTGCCTCATGACAATTAAGGCAATGTTTCTCGGCAAAATGCTTATGAAAAACTTTTTGCTTTCAAAGAGTTTTGAATTTCAAAAGTGCAGATAAGAGACAGACTGGATAGGCCTTAAAAAGGAAGCTTGACCACACAAAAAATGCTCTTGGCCATGTCTGAGATAAACATCTTACAAAACCACTTAGAGCAAGAGGTCCAACAGAAAAATGTCACACCCACATTCCACTTACTGCTCAGTAGATGTGTTCCACCCTGCTTTAAATAAGTCACAGGAATTAGGGGCCCCTCTGGAGAAATCCGAGCTGTCACATAGTAATTAACACAAATAGCAATCCTCACACGGATGGATTATGTCTGAAAAATCATCTTTGACAGAGCACATCTAAGCATCATAGAAAAGTGATGACAAATGAATGTTTTCTCTCTATAATGGCCTGAATTGCAAGATATTTCAGAAACAAGATCAACAGAATACCAATTTGTCTGACAAAGGAAAGAAAATGGGAGGCATGTTTTATGTTTTTCAGACTATTGTTTTTTTTTTTTTTTTTTTTTCTTCAGATGTCAAAGATTTAACTCAAATCTGTAGCTCTTTGTCTTGTTAGTAATGTAATTTCAGAAGCATGGCTTAATGTGCTGGGCACCAGAGTAGATAATGTGACATGAGTGGAAGGTATCAGCTCATCTTGCTCATTTCTTGAAGCTCTCTCAACTTTATTAGAATCCTTTCAAAGAAATTGGCAAGCAGGGTCTTGCTATTCTCTCACTTTAAGGGATGTACATGGCAGAAGACTGGATTGTCTGAACTTCAATGTTTTGCATTAATATTAAGATGGTAAGTACTTATGGTAGAGAAGAGATCAGGTGTAGTTGATGAGTTTCTTTCAGTAACTTGAGCTCACCAATCTGGCTACTCAAACACACTCTCATCTTTCTTCACTTGGAATGAGGCTTGGTGTGGACTTGTATTAGGGCCTCAGGATAAGATTTTTTGAGAACTGTGCACAGGATGGTCCAACGCAGAAGATTCAGTCTGGGCAGAGTGGTGCACGCCTACAATCTTGGTATTTGGGAGGCTGAGACAGGAGGATCCCAGGTTCAAGGCCAGTTTCAAAATTAAAAAAAAAGTAAAATAGGGTTCGGGGTGCAGCTCAGAGGTAGAACACTTCTGGGTTCAATGCCCAGTATACCTCGCCCAACACACACATACACACACACACACACACACACACACACACACACACACACGGAACAAAAAATTTAGAAGTCAATGCCAAGCCATGGTCATTATAGAAAAAGGATTAGAGTAAACCGAGTTTAAAAAAGCTCACCATCCAACAGATGGTGGTGAGCCAGAACCTTATAGACCTAGATAACATGCTTGAGTCAAGAGGATTTTAAATACAAATGGGAGAGGGAGGTTTATTTTATAGAAAACAGGCATTTCGAATCAGATAATTCTGGGCTTGAAACCACTCCCTCAATATTAGCTGCGTGATTTTGAACAAGTTATTTAAACTTTATGAGCACTGAGTCAGTATCCATTTTGAGGATTAAATAAGAAAGCAGTGTGTCTAACACGTGGCCTGTATTTGACGGAACAGCTATTTTCATAGGATGTTGTTGATGTGATAATAAGGATTGGTGATGGTGATGGTGGTAGTGGTTAGAATTAGTAGTGATAACCGGATGAAATTGAGACCCAAGAGCATCTAGAATATGGAATAATCCCAGCATAATTGTTTGGCAATTCTGTGCTGTTTGAAGGTTTAAAACTGGTATAGTGGTGAACTCACATCGTCATGGTAACAGAAGTGTTGATTGGAAGAAATTGAAAGAAGAAATATTCACTTAGTTGGAAATGAAACCAAACTTTCCTCTCTTCTTGGTGCCATAATTTCTTCTATGTGCTGAATACAGGGGTGGATGAAATGGAGAGAATTCCTGCCTAGTGGAATTTATCTTCTAGGGAGGGAAATAATAACCAACACAGGGACAAATGAATGTAGGAGATATAATAAAGTATATTAAAGTTATGCTAGGAGAGAGAGGTTGGTTTGTCTTCTGTGGGGAGGACAAGCACAATGTGGCTTTACCTAGAATTTTAGAGTCCTCAGAGTCTCCCTGAGAAGCATATTTTAAATTTGAAACTGAAATGGTTAAACAAGGAGAGTCTGGTATATACAGGGCTCTTTACATCATGGTAAGGATTTGGGTTTTTTTTTTTTTTCTAAGTGAAGAGAAAAATGATTAGATGTTTTTAAGCAGGGGATGACATAATCTGATTATGTTTCAGAGAGATTACTCTGGCTGCTGCATGTGGGACATTAAGCTTTTTCTGGGAGGGGGATGCCATGAGGGAAAACAGGAATTGCAACTAAAGAGGCTGTTGCAGAAATCTGGAAAAGCAAAGATAGCGGCTTGGACTAGGCTCCTGGTCACGGAGAAATGGGATACGGTAGAATTGGGGGCTGTATTATTGCATTATCCAGCTTTCTGTGGCTGTGACAGAGTACCTGAGAAAATCAACTTAAGGAAGAAAGGTTTACCTTGGCTCAAAGGTTTCCCACCATGGCCAGCTGGCTCCATTGCTTCTAGATCTGTGATGAGGTAGGGCGGCATGGTAGAACTATGTGGCAGAGAAAAACTGTTCATTTCAAGGTGTCTAGGAGGGGGGGGGAGAGAGAGAGAGAGAGAGAGAGAGAGAGAGAGAGAGAGAGAGAGAGAGAGAGAGAGAGAGAGAGAGAGAGAGAGAGAGAGAGAGAGAGAGAGAGAGAGAAAGAGAGAAAGGGGCTAGGGACAAGATGGACTCCCCAAGGGCAAGCCCTCATGGACCCTTTCCCTTCAACTAAGCCCTTCCTTATAAAGTTTCCATCACCTCCCAATGGCTCCTTCAGTGATGAATCCATTGATGAGGCCGAGCCCCCATGATCCAATCATTTCCCCAAAGCCCACTTCCAAACATGGCTGCAGTGAGGAGGAAACCTTCAGCACAGAAGCCTTTTGGAGACATGGCAGATCCAAGCCATACCATTTATGGAGAAAGACCTTCCTGGTACATAGATTACATTTAGAGGTCCACAACTGAGCTTCAAATCCTACTCTTGCCCCAACCTACCTCTGCATAGTCCACAAGACTGCATAGTCACGGTGCTTCTCTCACACAGATATACTCTTATTTGTAACAATCTCTTTGGTGCTAAAGCTGTTGCTGATGCTGCTTCTCTTGCCTGAGTGTTCTGGAGAACATTCAGGACTCCACACCTGCTACCCCCTCTCCTCTAGATTTGACTTTAAGCATCACTTCCTTAGAAACCTGCGTTGATTGCATCGGTTATGTTCACCCTCCTGTTCTGCTCTGGTGTAGCACCCTGAACATCTTATTAATACCAACATGATTAATAGGTATTATTTCCCCATCCCTTACTATGTAGTAGTCACTCTTAGGAAGTTTACATGAGTTATCTAGCTTAATCCTTACACCAGCCTTATAAATGTAGGTAGTTACGTTATCTTTATTTTACATACAGTATTCTGGGGCTCAGAGTGGGACGGGACCTCCTGCAAGGAAGGTTGACTTAAAACTTTCATTCTAAACTATTCAACTTTACGATACCTTTAGCTGATGACCTTCATACTGTTTGCAATGTTCGTTTTTATCTGTTTTCTCTTGGGCTTGAAGCTTCATTAAGCTCAGAGGCATGTCTGTACTGTTATGAAGCATTGTGCTGGTAACTAAGGGCATGGTGTAGATCCTGATGTGATAGATATTTGCTAATTGATCATTATTCTTTGCAACCAATGCCACATGGGAACCAAGGAGAAATCTCCTGGGCACTGGGGAGTCATTTCTGTAATGTCAAATATGGCCATGCCTCCCACAAAGGTTTCAGTGCATGGAATACCTGCAGGTCAGGTCACAGCCTTCCTTGCTGGTGCTTCCTCCCTTGGTCCTGCCTGTTGATCTCCAAGTGGGACACCTCTGATGGCCCTGGATGACATTAGTCTTGTGACACTTGCTTCCACACTACTTAAGGAGCTGCTGATGAGGCCTTGGGGCTTTGGCCAGGCCCTCTAACCCTGCTCATTAGCTAGTACATCTGGATCTGGAAGCTCTTCATCCATGTGACATATGCATGCTTCTGATGACTGAATGCAACCACATTCAGAAGCCTCCTCTTCAGAGGCAGACAAGTTGGGAATCGATCTGCACTTTGCACCAAAGTTTAGGCAAGGCATCTGGACTCCCCCTCTTGATCAGTCACATATTTATGGCTGGATAACACACTTCCATTCTCTGTAGCTCTGACTTCTCACCTACACCTGGACATGGTGTCATCTGGAGCTGAGAGTATTTCTGTGGATGGTCGATACAACATCAGCATTGATAAAGGAAGCTCCTCTCTAGTATAGCACTTTTCAGCTTAGAAAGCTTAATTCTATTCACCAGTCAGTTGTCTTTAATATGGCAATTGACACTCTGATTTTAAATCATTTATAAAGCACTTTTTTTTTTTTTGCAGTACTGGGAATTGAACTCAGGGGCATTCTACCTCCGAGCTACACCCCCAGCCCTATTTTTTATTCTTTATTTTGAAACAGGGTCTCACTAAGTTGCGGAGAGCCTCACTAGGTAGCTGAGGCTGGTCGCAAACCCGGATCCTCCAGTCTCAGCCTCCCGAATGCTGGGATTACAAGTGTGCACCACCATGCCCGCCTTAAAGCACTTATTTTGAGCCATTGCAGTAATGAAAGATTAACCATGGTGTAATAACAATGATGACAACAACAGCAGCAAAGCAAAGAAGGAAAATAAAGAATAAACTCTCAGTGGCTTAACACAACAAAGGTTTATTTTTGCTTCTGTCACAGTTCTCAGGTTGAGTGTAGTGAAGCAGAAACCCAGATGGCTTCTCATTAGTGATCTCACCACTTCGCAGTCCTGCACTTCCAATCGTATGGACAAGAGGAAGGGAAAAGGCAAACTTGTTTAAATAACTCTGGTGAGAAGTAACACATCGCTTACACTTCTGTTCCACTGGGAGGACAGAGTCATGAGACATCACCTGCTTCCATGGGGGCTGGGAAAAGAGGAGGGTCTCATGGACACTCGGGAGCAGGAGCAGCTTCTGCTACCCCTGCTCTGTGCAAGGAGCTGAGAATATAGAAAGTAAACACATCACATTTTCCTAGTAGGAAGCTCCACTTTGTTTTATCTCTTAATGTTATACAATTGGAATATGTTTTATAATAAGTGTTTATATTTCATACAGTAGGTTTTCTTTTTATTCAACAAAAAATGTTATTGAACTGATGATGTGTGTTACCACTAGTGACAAAATAAAATCAATGAATTTCTCCCTCAAGAAGCTCATGTCCTGTGGCAGGAATGTAGATAGGATATTTTCCATAGGGTTGCATGTAGTTTGCAGTAGAGGAGAGAGAGATGCTATCAAGGGTCAGGGCAAAGGCAGTAGATCTAGCCTTGGGAAGGTCAGATACCCTCTAGCAGAGGTGGTATTTGAGACTTAAAGAATAAGTAGGAGTTATCTGTGGGAAAGAAAGAGAGGCATCACTTATTACCGGGGAGGTAACAATAATCATGGCTTATTTAGAGAAATGCGAAATATTTATGTCTCTAGAAAACAGAAATGAGGAGAGATGATGAAAATAGAAGGGGGGGGGAGAGAGAGAGAGAGAGAGAGAGAGAGAGAGAGAGAAAGCGAGCAGAATCTGGATTTGAAATGAAGAAGGACCTACTTGGTCTTGCTTCTCATGGTTATTGTCTTACTGAAGTATTTTAAGTCATGGATCAAGATATGGCTAGAGCCCTCAAAAGGTCACAGAGTAAACAACAGATCCTGGTATTATTATATAAGAGATACATTTCTCCAGCCTAGGAATTAGACCAGGACCCTTGTGTGATCTGCATTCTCTCTAGTCTGGGTGTGAGTGGGAGTGGAGCAGGGCAGATAGAAGGTGTGTTTGATGGGAGGCATAATGGGAAGGGCTGAAGGAGAAGGGGAGCAGGTGGGTTCTGAGTCATCTTGAAAGAGCCAGGAATTCAAACAAGCGGAGCTTGGTGGTGCACACATTTAGGAGGCTGAGACAGGAGGATCTATCTGGGTTCGCAGCCAGCCCAGCTGTTTAGTGAGGCCCTTTGCAACTTAGTGAGACCCTGTTTCAAAATAAAGAATAAAAAAATAGTGCTGGGGCTGTAGCTCGGAGGTAGAATGCCCCGGGTTCCATTCCCAGTACCGCAAAAAAAAAAAAAAAAAAAAAGAGAGAGAGAAAGAGCCAGAGCCCTGTTCTCTTTGTCAGGGGAGAGACTCGAGCATTTGCAAGAGTGAACACCTGTGTCTTGATTTATGGTCAGGTGCCTGCCAGTGACCTTGTACAATATGGTCTGTGCTGCAAAAGGAGAATCAGCCACACTGGGAGGCTAGAATCTGCCATTGTACCTCTTGTGGACAATGACCTTGTTCTCTTGCTTTCTTTGCACGGCACCCTGTTGAGTCACTGTCATTAAACCCTTACTCCATTGCTTTGTTTTTTCTTGAGACTATGAAGCAAAAGAAATGATCCCAAAGAGAGGAATGAGTTTGCACTCATATGAAGGAGGTAGAGCCAGCAATGCAACATGAACTGAGCCATGCTGTCACTCACATGTTGCACACTCACAGAACAGATGTCACAAACATGAGCTAAGCTGGCACACCAGGCTCAGAAAGCAGAATGCCATCACCTCCATGTGTTTGGATGTCACTACTATGCCTGTGTGTCCTGGATGTCCAAGCCTCCAATGTTGAAGAAAGGCTTGGTCCATTGGAAGTTTGTTCGTGGGAACCTCCTCTTTCAACACACAAACTAAACTTAAGCCTAGAGATCTGCGAGTGAAAACTCAAAACAAGCAAGAAAAGATAGGCTTCCACAAAATTATGTAGACTGTAGATTTTAGGAAAAAAAACCCTACAAAGATATTTTTAATTTAGCACATATATAACTTTTACATTCTCTGGTTTACAGTTGTACTTAGATTGAATTTTATTAGATGGCATGGGTGTAGGGGTACAGTAGCCTTTTAGAATTCAGGTAAGGAAATAACCTGGCCTGTCCATCCACCTAGATCAAATAACAACTATCCTAGTGTCTACCTGCTTGCCTGCTTCATCCCCACTCCAATCTGATGTCCACACGTACACCCACACTGTTTTCCTGCAGCACCTGCCTGGTGATATTGCTCTTAAAACTCACCAGATCATAACTAAGGCCAAGCTTTTTCACCTGATGCACAGGATCACCTGTGTGAATTCATTTTCCTTTCCCATCTCCCTCACACGCCTGCACTGTGCTAGCACCAGCTAGAGCAGATGCTCTTCTGTCCTCCATCTCTCCTGAGTAAGAGTTGAAACTTCCTCTCCTGAGCTTCTGCACATCTTGCTACACAACCTCCACTGATCAGCTTACACCGTGTGATGTCATTTTGATGTAACTGTCGTCCCCAGCAGATTGTCAGGAACTCAAGGTGAGGGCATATATTTTCTCTATCTTTATGCTGCACAACCTGGCAATGAACACAGAACAAAGTTAACATGCACTAAATTTAAAACAAGTAAAAAGCATGACTGCAAGGGAGGGAAGAAAGATAACATCACAATTCAATGGCATTTAGTAGAACCACCCGTGTCATCCCTTCTCCCAGAAATCCAGGAGACCACTTTTTAGCTAAGGGACTCTGAAAGAAAATGCTGGTTACACTAAGACACACGGTTTTCTGGCCGCCACTGACACAAGTGCCTCTGAACCCAGGGCGAGATTCCATTTTGCTGCCATATGGAAACAAGACAAAATGCAAAAATAGAAGTGCAATTAATGAAGCATGAGGAAGTGGGGCCAACGTCTCCATGATGAGAGCTCTGCTGTTCACAGGGCGCAGGCTGAATCTCTTCCACCTGCCAGTAGGGCCGTGACTAGGGCTCTGGAAGGGTCTCTGACTGTTCATAACCAGAGCCAGTGCTGTCAGCCACATTGTTTTCTGTTTCCTACCCAGGCCTCAGGGCCACAGAGGGAGCAGCTGGTCCTACAAAGCAAGCTAAGGATGATGAGACTTAAAGACAACTTGCCATGCCCTCCCCCAAGTCCTTGGCACGAGGTTTTTGTTTCTGACCTGCCCCAGGATATCCAGACAGAGGACAGCAGAATGGATCTATTTGCCCATTCTAGTTGGCTTGAATGGTCTGACTTTTTGGCTGAGAACCATGAAATTAAGAAAGTCACTTAGATTCTCACTCTACCACTTTTAAACTCTGTGACCTTAGGGAATGCCCTTCAGCTTTTTTGAGCCCCTATGAATAGTGATTTAAAAACTATGCTTTATTCTGCTGATTTGATAAGATTGTAATAAAGACCAAGTTAATGGGTCTGTGCTTGTTTAGCAAAACAGAGAAGGCTATTGAAAATCATCACTATTACTTAATTTCTGTTTCCTTATTTACTTTGCATATTTATATTCAGACTTTAAACGCATCAATTCTGACAGCTTCTGAGCATCTGAAGGGAGGGATGGAGGGATGGAGGGATAGAGGGAGGGAGGGAGCACCCACTCTGCTCCAGGAGATGATTTTCTTCACTTCTCTTTATTTACTAACATCAGCTCTGCTCTAGACTGGTGCTAATGCTTGGGTAAGTCTCATTGCGAATGATCCTAGGAAATCTGCAGAGCAAGTTTGTGCTGTTTCATGTAAATGATGAAACCAATATGGAGAAACATAAAGTAACTTTCCCAAGGTGACACAGCTTTGAAATGCAAGGTTGGAAATTAAACTCAAACTCTCTGTCCCTAAAGCATTTATTGTTTCCAAAGATCATGCAAGGATTCTTTCTATTACAGACTGTATCTCCCTTATAAAAGCTTTGACTGAAATCATATCAGTGTTCAGAAAATGCTTGAGAATTGATCAGAATTAATCATCACCTGGAAAACTTAGGTATGGATCTACAGTGAACCCCCAAAAAATGTTTCTTAATGATAACAGCTTACTTCACAGAGAGATTTTGCAAGTACAGAAGTTGAAAGTTTCACTTCTCCTCCTGGGTCTTTGTGTGTCCATCCTCACTGATCTCTGTCTTCATCTGTTCACCAATATTGTTTCACTAGTCCCTGCAAATGCACCTTCATTCTCTGATAATTGGGCCTTCAGACCCAGAGGAATGTGCTGGCTAGGTGGGGTTTCTTGCTAGTCACCTTTCAGTGCTGTTGTGAGCATCCAACCTATGTGCAGAGTAATTCCTAGTGCTTTGCAAGCATGCGGTAACTGGAAGGCGATAAAAGCCACTGATCCGGCCAGGTATGGTGGCACACGCTTGTAATCCCAGCATTTGGGAAGCTGAGACTGGAGGATCCCAGTTCGTGGCCAGCTTCAGCTGCTTAGTGAGGCCCTTCACAACTTAGTGAGACTCTGTTTCAAAATAAAGAAGAAAAAAATAGGGCTAAGGGTGTAACTCAGAGGTAGACTGCCCCCAGGTTCCATCCCCAGTACCAAAAAAAAAAAAGAGGTTGACTTCTATGTGGTAATGGCATCAGGATATGTTGTGGACCAAAGGAAAAAAAATCATGGAAGAATGATTTGTTTATTTACTAAGGAAAAAGTCATGGGCAGAACCAGAGCTCCAGGAAGAGCAAGAGAACAAGCTTAAAAGGAAGGCAGATCCTGAGTCCTGCTCCACAGCTGGGAAGAGCACTTAAATGGTGAGCTGTGTATTAATTTTTGAGGTAGCCAGTGGTAACTGGTACTGAAAGAAGGTGCTTGGAGAAATGGATAGACACATTTAATCTTGTGGGGTGTGGAGAGAAAGTGAAAGTTCTTTCCTCAGAGTGCATCAGCATGGTCCCTCACATCAACATCATCCTCAGTACTTTAGCATCCTTCCTAGTATTTGAACACCTTCCCTGTTCCTTTCTCCTCTTGCCATTACTTTAACACCCTTCCCATGGCTCCAGCAACTTCCAGAATTTCAGCATACTTCAGGGTCCTGCCTGATACTTCAGCATCTTTCCTCTCTATTACTTTAGCATCCTTTCCAGTGTTTCAGTACCTTCTCCCAGTACTTCAGAGAGTGTGCAAGAGTTAGGGAAGATCCTTTGTTCACTGGCCAAGGCAGGAATGCAGGGAGAAGAAAATAAAAGTGTTCCCCTTATAACAAAGAAAGTTTGATTTCTCAAATGAAAAATACCAGGTGCGCAGATGTCCAATAAACTGTAGCTATTATTATCTATTTCAACCTTACTTTCCGATGATTTATGTCTCTTATCTCCACTGCTTGACTTTAAGTGCCTGACAACAGGAGGCTTATCTGATTTATTTATTTTTATTGCCTGTAGGGCTTAGCACATGAAATGAACTAAATAAATATTTGTGCAATATGTGACATTTGTGTGTGATTGTGTGTATGTGTCTAATCTTGGGAGACTAATCACCGGTTTTTTAATCATCACTAAATATGAACCAAACTTCTTTGAAAAGAACACTTACATGGTAAGCACTGATTGTAGGCATGAACCAATTCAGAATGATGGTCTTGGCTTACAAACTAAATTTAAAATTGACCCTAAATACTGAACCTTAAGATTTATTTGCCAACAAAAGTTTGTCTCAGATTCAGAGGATTTATTGATCAATTCTATGTGTTAAATAGTATGTTAAGAGATTCTATATGAAATTTTCAGTTAGAAAATATCTGAAAGAGAAGGGTTATAACCTCCATCTTATAGATTTTTTAAAAACCCAAGGTTTAAGGGGATGGACCAATCTATTCCAGGTCATGTACTTAGTATTGAATTGAACTGAGAAGGTGAGCATAGGCTCATGTGTTTCCTGAGAGAGGCTATGAGTTTCACAAGTGTAACTATCTTACTCATTTTAATCAGAAAAAAGATACTCCAATAGATACAGCACATAATTATTTTAAGTGAAAAATAAGGTTTCGTAACTTTCCCAAAACATGTTTTCTAGCTATGAGGCTGCTTCATTGATTAGCATTATGAGTTTGGATGGGTTAAAAATATCTATGTAATTGTATTGACTGAAAAGAGGTGATGCATTGTTGTAGGTTCAGAAGACTTTTTGATAATATAGAAAAACTATCACAACATGTATTAGCATTTTTTGTTGTTGTTGTCACCAAAAATGTGGCAAGAAAAACTTACAAGAAGGAAGGTTTATTTGTTTTATTTATTTATTTTTTATTTTTCAGCAGGGATTTTTATATGTTTCTTGAGTACAACAGGGTTACATAGACAATTATGACATATCAATCATTGTCAGAACACAAATAGCACCACTTCTTCGTTTTCCACTTATAGCCCACATTCTTAACATAGCCTGGTCAAGCAAACTTTCTAGAGTCACAAAACCATACTCCTTTAGGGTCATATATTTACTTTCTAAGAAGTGGGAGGGTCTTTCATCTACACATCCTAGGTGCAATCTCCAGACTTTGAGATGCCAATGTAGTCATAGCAGAAGAATCAGTATAATTACTCATATATGCAGATAGCAACTGCCAGGGGGGAGAGGGCCCAGCTGGGCTCCCACAACTCCCCCGTTTTTATTTTAAAATGCACGAAGGACTGTGCCTGTCTTAGGTCGTTTCCTACCAGGTGCTTAATCTTACCCGTCATGGGGTCTCGATGAGTCATTTAACGAGCCCTGTCTTAGGTTGATTTGCCCTGAGAAAATCGAACCCGTCATTGACTACCAGGCCCTGTGCGAGGCAGTGCTTGCAGTTTTATTCCATGTAAATCTGCTCGTATACTAACATAGGCATTGATCACAAGGCGTACAACGAGTGGTAGAATGCATAAGCCTAGAATGACTATTGCTGCTAATCCGATAACTCCTTCCAGCAAGGAGGTAAAGGAGGCCCAGGTAGGCACCAAGGATTGAAGCCGATTTACAAATGTCTTAGCTGTTTCTACCACTTTAATAGAGATGGGCTCCCAATTATGTAGATCAAAAGTCTCCTGGTGTAACTTTAAAAAATCCTTTTTTTTTTTCATCTTTCCCTTATTTGGTGCATTGTAATCACACATCTTTGTGAGGTACAAGCTAGTATAGGTAAGGACATCCATGTCCACATTTCTCATTTAACCCTTCCCCAGTATCAGAGGTGTAGTCCACAGTTGGCTGTCTCCAGCTCAGAAACATCACGACTGCAGTGCGTTGTAGAGGAATGCTGCTAAGGATAGCAGGGAAGCAGAGAGAGAAGAAGGGAGCAGAGACAGAGATAGTCCTTAAGATCGAGACCCCAGTGACTCACCTCCTCCAGCCTCAGGCTACCTGCGTACAATCACCACCCAGCAAATCCATTCCAGTTGTCAAGTCATCAGTAGACTTATTTAGCTGATGAAGTTAGTGTAGATTCAGCTCCTCAGTCTCTGAACATTGAGCATTTCTGCATTACCAACACACAAGCTTTCCTGGGTGACATTCCCTATCCAAACCATAACCCAAGGAGGTGCGATATATTCCATAACATGGCAGAACAATTCAAAGGCAACGTTCCCAGGCAGGTCCCGTTAGCTAGTTGTGCTACATGGCAAGATGAGCACAGTTGTGCTGTGCCCTAGATTCTGTCACACCCATGTTTTCTTGTCCAAAACAAGAGATTGTCTTCCTGGATCCATTCTTGATTCAGTTTATTTTCATACTCTGTTATACTTTGTACCTCCATCATAACCACTGACTTACTATATTCAAACAAGATAGCCTGCTTTCTAGATACACGCAGCCTTCTTAGAGAATGTAAAAGCAATAGTTAGATGAAATAGGGCAAAACATGTAGCTCGGATGAAATGCTACATTGTGGAGAGCAAATGGCAGTAGTCTTGCAGGGCTGTGTGCTAGGGATTTGCACAGACTGAAATACAACCTTTATCTCATTCACCTGGGTGACTTGGGGAATGTGCTGAAGCATTTTTTCCTTATCTGTGCCATCAGCATAGTCATATCTAATGAGTAAAGTGTTTTTTAGAATAACATGAGATCATTATAAAAGTACCTAGCATGAGTATTGGCTCAAAGGGAGCATTACAAAAAATTTAAAAGTTAAAGAACCTTACTGTTCCATTTCCTCCTGCTCTCATTTTGGGGAAAAAGAAGCCATTATTTAAAAAGCTGTCTTAAATGGGAAGCATAAAGAAAGATGTCAGAGTTGGGCATGGTGACTCATGCCTGTAATCTAGTATTTGGGAGATTGAGACAGGGTTGCAAGTTTAAGGCCAGCCTCAGCAAATAAACAAACTACTTTTATGTTTCAAAATAAAACATTAAAGGGACTGGCAGTGTAGCTTAGGGATAGAATACCCCTGGGTCCAAATTCTAATAACAACAACAACAATAATAATAATAATAATAATAATAATAATAATAATAATAATAATAGAGGGCAAGATTAAATGGTAAGAAGTACAGGTTTTCATACACCTAGCTAGCTTATGAACACTAGGGGCTTATCCACAACCATCTATAATCTACTTTAGAAGCAATTAAAATATTTTGAACCATGTCCTCTTCCACTTAGCATAAGTATGCAATGGAGTATAATGTCCGCCTTTCTTTCTTCTAATAATGAGTCTCACTGTCCCAGGCCTCATGAATATTTGATTATATAATCCATCCAGTTTCTGTCCCCAGCACCGTGAGAAGTAGAGTAAGAGGGGCACTTTTTCTGAATCAGTTAACTCAGATTTATCAATTAATCAGAGACAACAATGGGTGTATTCTGTTGGCCGAGATGAAACCCTGAAGCAGGAGAGTGAGAAGGAAAGCAGCTCATTTCCTGGGCCCTAAAGGACAGCTGCTGTGCTGGCTCTGCGAAAAGGAAGAAGGGATGCTAGTGCCTAGATAAGCTATCCGCAGAAAGGGAGAGGTCTACACTGAGAAAATCCAACTGGATGTGGAGTGTGTCTCTTTAAAAAAAGAAACAAATTTATTGAGATATGATTGATATTCAAAGAACTGCACACACTTAATGTATACAATTTGACGAGTGTGGATTTCAGCCAACTCTTAAAAGAACATCACCACAACCTAGGCAGCAGACACATTCAACCTACCCCAATGTTTCCTATGTCATTTTTTTAAAATTTTGTTTTAATTCATATTCTTGTGGTAGAAATATTCAACGTGAGAGCTACTCTCTTTAAATTTTAAAGTGCATAATTTCGTATTGTTAACTATAGGCACTACATGATATAGCAGATTTCTCAAATGTATTCAACTAGTATAACTGGAATTTTTTATATGCTTTTGTTGGTGCATTATAGTCTCACATCATAACGTAAATCATGTTGGCAGTCACATACATATACATAGCACTTGTTTAACAGGAACTTTTTATATACTAAAAAACAATTCTCCATTTATGTCATCCCCAGTTCCTGGAAATCACTACTGTATTCTCTGATTTTATGAGTTTCATTATTATTGATGCCTCAGATAAGGGGAATCATCAAGTATTTATCCTTCGGTGACTTTATTTCCCTTTGCATAGAATGACTTCAAGGTTCATTCATGTTTACAGCATGTGCCAGAATTTCCTTTGTTTTTTAAACTGTTTAATGTTCTATTTTGCATCTATTTCTCACATTTTCTTTATCAGCACTTCAGTTGCTCCTTTGTCTTGTCAATTGTGAATAAAGCTGCAAGTAAATTGAGACTATGGGTATCTTTAAAAGACCTTGATTTCAGTTTTTTCTCTCAGAAGTGGGAGAGCTGGATCACATAATAGTTCTATGTTTAATTTGTGAGGACACTCCACACTGTTTTTCATAGTTCCTGCAACATTTTACCTTCCAAAAAAACAGGATTAAGGGATTCCAATTACACAACATTCTCATCAAAAATAATTTTTATCTTTGATATTATCCATCCAAATAGTTGTGATGTGATATTTCATTGTACTTTTTTTTTGCATTGCTCTGATAAGTAATGATGGTAAGCATCTCTTCAAATATCCATATGCCATTTGCATGTCTTTTTTGGAGAAATGTTTGTTTAGTTCTTTTTTTTAATTAGATTTTTTTTTTACTATGGAGTTGTAGGCTTTCTTACATATTTTGAAAATCAATCTTTGCCAAATGTATGATTTGCAAATATTTTATCCCACCTCATAGTTGTATTTTCATTCTGATGATTTCTTTCTTTGCTATACAAAAGATGTTTAGTTTACTGTAATCCCACTTCTCTACATTTTAATTTGTTTTCTGTGCTTTTGGTGTCATATTCAATAAACCATTGTCAAGACCAATGTCAAAAAGCTTTCCCTTTATGTTTTCTAGGAACTTTATAGTTTCAGGTCTTATGTCTTTAATCCATTTTAAGGTGACTTCTGTTGATATTGTAAGGTAAAGGTTCAATTTTTGTTACATGTGAATATCCTTTATCCCAGTAGCATTTTTTTAAGAAATACCATTTTTGTATTAAATATTCTTAGTACTCTTGTCCTTTCTATAATCAGTAATCGAAATGAAGCAAAATTAAAACAACTGTCATCTATCATTGTTATTCCATACATAAAAAAACATTGCTTTTATAATAGAACAAAGCAAACAAACTTGTATTTAGTTTCCAAGGGGATGTTGAAAACATCCCCGGGTGCTGACCATGGTCAGGAGCCTCTGCATCCACTTTCCCAAGTTTATTCCCCTTCTACCTTCTCTCTTGCTTCCCAGTTCTACATCTGGTTGATTTACAGCTGTTTTCTTCATGAGCATGTCGTCATAGCTCCTAACACAACTAATCCGTTCCTCCTGGAGTTTACTCTGCTGCAAGGATAAACTAATGAAGACTCTCCTAGAAATTCAGTTACATCTCTCCTGCCATTGCATGGCACAAGAAGCATTTCCTCATTCATTTGGAATCCTTGAGCACAGAGACAGAGTTTTCCTACCTCTGTAGCCTGTGCAGAACTTCACATGGAATTTAGAACATAATGGATATTTAATTAGAATGTGAATGAATGATAGAGTATAATAGGTATAGTTCGAAACCATGTCCTAAGCTAGATTTACTCAGGTAAGCCCTTAATAATTTCATATCCAGGTTATTATTTTCGTGTCAAGTCTGATCATGTTTTATTTTAGCTCACCTTTTTGGTTTATTAACAAACTTTATATTATAAGAAAATTTAATAAACTTAATCATTTAATAAACCTTATTAGTGTCTGCCATTTAATTTGCTAATGCTGATAGCCCTGACTTTTCTACTGTGTGCTATTTACAGTCAGGAGCAATACTTGGTCCATGGAAATTAGTTTTTTTATGAAAACATTTGCATCTACTTTAAATTATAAAGGTTGATCAAAATAAACACAAACTTAGAATTGGTATTGAACCTTAAGCTAAAAGCGAACTTGTTATTTCCTTTTCCTGTGGGTTGTATTTGTTCAGATTGTGTCTTTAGCAAATAGATTTCACTTTCCAATTACCAGACTCAGATTGATTTAGTCCGATTTTCAGGAAGCCTGGTTGGAGGGGTGATGGGGAAACTTCATTTGGGACTTCTTTTTCAGAGGACAAGGGCTTTTTGGTAGACATTTGCCAGCATTGATGAGTCCACAGAGCTGAGTGGAAAAGACTGGCTGATTCTGAAACCTTTGGAAGAGGCATTCTTTGGGACCAAGGCACTTGTCTCAGAAGTGAGGATGGTGAATAGATTCACAGATATTGGTTTTCTGTCTGCCTACTCTTCTCCCTTTAAAAGAAAGAAAGAAAAGAAACAGACAGATAGGCAGTCTCAAAAAACAAGAACTACCAGAATAAGTTACCAAATTCCATTCAATGTTTACTATTAAATCCCCAGTGTACTTATGTGTATGGGTTGGAGCAAGGCAGGAATCCAAGATAGCCGTGGGTTTAGAACACTTGCATTTCCATCAATTTCTAAAGAAAATTCATGCACTAGAAATCTGTATGAGATCAATGACATAGTGTAAATTCAAACACAATTTCTTTCTTTGAAAACAAAAATTGTTATTTTATTCAACAGAAGTCCCAGAGCTTAGCCCTGTACTCCGTGGATAATTTTGTGTGTGTGTGTGTGTGTGTGTGTGTGTGTGTGTGTGTGTGTGCTTTTGTGTGAATAAGATGAATCTTTTTTTCGGTGAGCTAGTGCCAGGGTTCCAGGTCAATGGGATGGAAGAAGGTGCAGCTGTGTTCCTTGGTGGCTCCAGCCTAGCATAATCACGGACACCAAGAGAAATTTGAGCTCAGAAGAGAATTTGAGGAAGGGCAAAGGGAGAGTGCAAAATAGGAAAAAGGAGACAACAACCCCAAGAGACTAGAGAGTGGGGAGTGTGAGTCATGGAGTACAGAAGGGAACTCTTTTTCACTGAGTTTGGTGTCTTTGATTGGGAGCTAATTAGTGAAGTGCTAGTCTTGGTCATCATTTGCATAACAAGC
Organism: Graphiurus murinus; assembly: GCA_004027655.1. NCBI lineage: Eukaryota > Metazoa > Chordata > Mammalia > Rodentia > Gliridae > Graphiurus > Graphiurus murinus. The sequence continues at coordinate 33,703 of PVLC010005112.1, read as the reverse complement.
CCTTAGTAAGTATTTGTTGAATACAGTCAAACCTCAAGGTGCAGAGAGCAAAGAAATCATAGTTTGATCTTCCAATTAGGTTCATAAGTGTTTGGTTTAAAATTTTGTTTTTTTTTTTAAATTGGGTGAGGAATGTGAAACCAAGATGATCCTGCTCAGAGTCTCACAATGAGCCACTGTTTCAGCTAAAATCAGAATCTATTTATTAGGATTTTTTAAAATTGGGAATTGAACTCAAGGGTGTTCTATCTCCCAAGGTACTTCACCAGTCACATATGCCCTTTTTATTTTGAAACAGTCACACTAAGTTGTTGAGGGTCTCACTTAGTTTCTGAGGCTGACTTCAAACCTGCAATCCTCAGGTCTCAGCCTAATCCTAAATACTGAGATTACAAGCATGCGCCACCATGCCAGGCATAAAAATCTACTTCTTTCTGATTTTATAAGCTCTTCCTGTTTCCTGGTGCCCCGATGCCCTCCTAGATTAGAAAGGAAGGGGCCTGGGTCAGACTACATCTAATGAATTTCCTTTCTGCCTTGTGCTCAGTACCATTTTTTTGGCCTGAAGCTGAGAAAGACTTAGGGGAGAATTGAATATAGCATTGACAACCAGAGATCCCATTCCAGTGAAGAAGCATGCTCTCTCCTGTTTCCAATGAGGACAGCAACATGTGCTAGCACTTGGTGTCTGCGATTATGCTGATCACATGGCAATACTTACAAGGAATGGCCTCTTCCTTGATCGTGCTATTACAGTTTCCTCTGCTCCTTTTATACTTCACAGCATTGTATGCACTATGGCCTCCTTGTGCATTTGTTGAGGAATGGATAGAGGTTACATAGCCTCATGCATCTAGCTAATCTTATGATACCTTGAAGAACTACCTGTTGGGTTTTGCATGGGGATCCTCAGTGACAGTGACTCACATGGGAGGATGAGAATCCCTCATGGCAGCTTATCAAAACCTGATGGGTCAAAACAACTCGTTTGTAGGAGAAAATAAAATATATACACACTTAAAAAAATAAAGCAACTGGCATAAAGTAGGACTTCACAAATCTTCCAAAAATATGGGTACCTGTAAAATATAGAGGGCTAAAGCTCAGTATGTATGGTTTACAAATGGTTGAGATTATAATAATTGATCTTAAAAACAAAACAAAACAACAACAAAACACTACATTCAGTGATCTTGAATATCCACTATAACTTATTCACCCATTTACTCATTAGACAAATATTTACTGCATTTGTTACATTTTTTGTGGCTGTGTACCAATATGTTATAGTTCTATATTTAAATTATTTGGTTTAGTTTAGCCCATTTAATTCCAACTTTTCAATTCTGTGACTATTTCAATGAAATTGACACTGATTCATTATAATACATTGGAAATCATAATTTAGAATTTATATATCATATATATAAGATATGCATATATAGTATTTTTAGTGCTCTAATCCCTCATCTATTATATTTCTCAAAAGAATCTCTAAAAACATAATAATTATTTCAAAGCTACCAAGAGTGGTATATTTTTTGCTAGATTTAAGTTTTTATAGGTGTTCCACATCTAGGATGATGGGACAAAAAAGGTTAAGCCTAATGTTTCTCACTTGTCATTCCGGAGCTCATTTGGCCAAGTTATTGTATCTTTTTTGCTGAGATATCTGCTTCTCACGAAGACCATGGGCTCCAGGGGTGTGGAGGAGCTGATCGTAATGCACTTGGGGTGGCTGAGTGATTGATGTGTTATATAAATAGAATGTGGAAACACAATATGGGAATAGGAAGAGCCAATGTCAGAAAGAAAATGCTCTGAAAATAGCCATTCAAATGTATGCAAATTGCCTAATTAATTGACCTCATTTGTGCTCGCAGATATCCTCTGCCTTCCCCGTTGTGAGTTGGGTATTTTTCATTGTGCTCCAAAACAATATTCCAAAGCTAATTAAACTCTTTCAAGCTATAGGTTAATATTCAATTCATATGTAAACACTTTTATAAACATTAATCAAATCCAAATTGCTCATTTTATAAATACGGTTTTATTCATTTTCGGCTAATGGATGTGTTCTCTGTGTTGATGCAGCACGGGGCTTGAGGAACTCATGTTTGGAGAGATGATAGTTATTGAAATAGCAACCTAGTGTTTACTTTCAAGTCGATTACGATTACCACGTTTCCTTGTTCCCAGTTGTTTGTTTCTATAAAGTCTTGGCGCAAAGGCTTTATTCTGAGTGTTGGTGGGGCGTATAAAATATAAGGAGGATTATCAGAGAACCCTTTCATCCAGCAGCATTTGTGTTTAAAGAGATGTCAAAGGGAAGACTTACCTCTTCAGGTTTGATTCACAGAGGAGCAGAGTCCTGGCGGCAATGCAATCTCAGCTCTAACATCAGATAATAACGTATTTGTCTATTCATTAAGTGGCTAATTTGTGTGTTTATTATTTGTGAGACATATATCTATACATCCGTACAAACATTTACTTATCCAATAAGCAGCTAATAAATATCTCTCTAAATCAAAATTTAAAAAAATTCTTTGATATACTCTAGATTTCTGGGCTTCAACATAGAGCTAGTGAAACTAATATCCTCAGTGCCACAAAAAAAAAGATAGTGTAAATTTAAAACCTAGAAGTAAATAAACTAATCATCACCCATCCATTACCAAGGAATATCTATCAAGTGGTAACACTGTCATTAGGAAACTCACCTGTGCTAGAGAGCTCATTAGCACATGATGGTTCAAGATTAAAACATCAAGGTTACTCACTAAACTGAACTTGAGAGGGAGGGAGGGTGAGGGAGTGGGGTGGGAATTTGGGGAAGGGGTCAAATGAGAAATGTGGGCACATATGTCGTTATCAGTTTGTACCTAACAAAGATGTATGCTTACAATGCACGAATAAAAAAAAAAAAGATTAAAACGGAATCTCAAAAGACCCATACCCTTGCACAAATGACCTACAAGAAATGTCTCAAGAATTCAGCACATCAATCTGGGCATGGTGGCACACACTTGTAATCCCAGTACTTGGGAGGCTGAGACTGGAGGATCCGGGTTCTCGGCCAGCCTCAGCTACCTAGTGAGGCACTCTCCAACTTATTTAGACCCTGTTTCAAATAAAGATTTAAAAAAAGGGCTGGGAGTGTAGCTCGGAGGTAGAATGTCCCTGGGTTCAGTCCCCAGTACTGCAAAAAAAAAAAAAAAAAAAAAAAAAAAAAAAAGGAATTCAGCACATCAAGAAATTGGCTGGTATTTATATCAAAGTTCTACTCCCAATATGGTACAGAAGCATAACCCAAGAATGTAGGAAAATGTATCTCTACATAGACCAGGGTCTTGTGCTGGATGGACGCTTGAATTGCAGTTCTATAGATCTGCAGATATTGGGTGCTCAGCTATTGTTCATAGCAGAAGGTTTACACTGGAAAATTATTTATGGGATTCTGAGTACCTCTCATGCCCATATCTTCTTAACCCAGCTCTCCTTGGAAATAACTTGATCATAAGTTATACCCTTTGTCATGTGACTCTTGGTCTGGTGACCTTTCAATCTGAATGCACTTGTAAACTTCAAGTGAGTGGGGACCACGTCCCTCATTGTAGGCTCCTATGAGCATTCTACTTAGCAGAGATTATTCCCATCGGATAGGGATTGCACTGTAGCCAGAATTTACCTTGGGAGACTTGAATGTGAGATCTCAAATAGGAGTCAGAAAGAGCAGGAGCAATGGGGGGGGGGCAGAGAAAAAGGAAGAATCAGGATGGGAAGCTATATGCAGACCCCAGTCTCAGAAAGCAGGCAGTGACTTCAAATCCTGATCCTTTGCAGAATAATCATGGAAAAGTAATCTAATATCTCTGAGAATCTGTTCCTTTATTTTAAAACCTGGACAACGGTAATAATACTTAATATAGGGTTATTGTGAGGCTTAATCAAAAATGTTTTGTAATATGTTCCAAGTCTGAGAAGAATCTTGAGGCATTCGCTGCTTTAGTTATTTCCCAGTGTGCTTTGCATATAATTCAGAGTCGTGCTCCTTGCTGTGGTCATTTCTCACGCATCTTCTCCTCTTGTATGAACAGCTCTTTGGATTTGAGACCATGCTTGAATGTCAGCCCTCCCTATTGTTCTTGCTGATTTCCAGACCCAACACCAAATTGGCAATGCCCTTATCTGTGTCCCCAGAATGCCTTGCACGTGTCTCTCTCCACTCCTCATCTAAAAACTATGAGTTTCTCAAGGGCAGAGACTGGATTGTTTTCATCTTTGTATCTCAGGAATAATGCTAGACAACCTAGGGAGAATTCATTGCTTTTTTATTATTGATAACATATAATTAAATAGTTTTACAAATTATTGTCTAATAAAGGGAACATGGAATGCTGTTGCTAATGCACATAAAACAGACAAGATCTTCAGATGGGTAGAATGTTTTCTTCTACCTATTGTACTCTCTTATCCCTACCTGTATCTTTTGTTATATTATTATCTCCCTTTTATTTTTTTTTTGCTCTAAATTTCTACAGTTTTCTTTTTCTATATATGTTGCAAGAAATCACTGAACTAGGTTTGCTTTTGCATTCTTATTTGCTACTAAATCATTAAATGAATGCATATTTCAAATGCTGATTTATAGCTGTTTCCATAGATACTTGATCATAATAGCTAATTAACTGAACATGTTTTCGGAAGTCCTTCGAATGGCATTTCTACAATAATAAACATCCAGCTTTTATTTAATTAGTACATTTTTTCTTAGGCAACATTCATAACTGCTACATGATGTCTTGCTTCAATAGATAAAATGCAATAGGACTCTTGTAATCTTTTGATCCCTGTGTGGAGGCTGCTTCTGCTCTTTGCTCCACCTCAAAGTCATCTTTTTCCTTTTAATGAACTCCCTGAGCAGAAGGCTCGACAACAATGCACACTTGAAAAGCACATTTTAGGTTAGAAAAGTGCTTTTCCACATACTAATCCATTAAAACTTCACAGAGCCCAGGGATATCAGAGTAGCTATCATCCTCATTTTACACACCATAGTATGGAAGCTCCTTCAGTTCAGAAGCACACACAGTAAATGATCTTGAAATCCCTTAGTGCCTGAAGTTCGTGGACACTCAGCAAACACTAATTTGAACTAAGTAACTCACCCAATGTTATGCAGGTGAAGAGTTTTGTGAATGGTTTATAAACTTTTTCTCTTCCTTTCGATCCATCACACTTTGGTATTATTTTCTTCCTTCTTTCCTTCCTTCCTTCCTTCCTTCCTTCCTTCCTTCCTTCCTTCCTTCCTTTTTTTTTCTTTCTCCATTTGTATTAAACTCAAAGTGACTTTCTATATTACATTATCATTACTTGTACACCTGTTTAAGTTACAAGGCTCAAACTGAAGCCTTTTCTAGCCCATTAATTCAAAACACATTAATTAACTTAGGTTGGTCCCATGGTTTGGTTCTTGTGAACTGTGCTGCTATGAACATAGTTATGCATGCTTCATTATAGTATTCCAACTTTAATTACTTTGGGAAGATTCTGAGAAGTGGTGTACATGGGTCATATGGTGGTTCCATTCCTAGTCTTTTGAGGAACCTCCATAATGGACCTCCATATTGGTGTACTAATTGACTCTCCCACCAACAATGTATAAGAGTTCCTATGTTACTACATCCTCTCCATTAAATTTTCTTGCTTGTATTCTTGATGATCTGCATTCTAACTGGAGTTAGATGGAATCTCAGCATAGTTTTAGTTGGCATTTCCCTGATTGCTAATGACATTGAACATTTTTATGCATATATTGGACATTTGTGTTTCATTTGAGAAGTATCCGTTCAGTTCAAGTGCCCATTTTTATTGTTTTTGTTTGAAGGTTATGTGTTTTAAGTTCTTCATATATTCTATATATTATTCCTTTTATTTTTAAATAAAAGGAACCAAGATACTATGTACTTCTTGATGAATGATAAAAGAAAAAATGGGCGTCTCTTTTTCTGGAAGGCTACATAGACCCTCTCTGTCACTTGGTACTGAATAGATAGTATTGCTTCTGTGCTCCTTCAACTTTTTGTATCTCCGTATCCTCCTCTTTCCTCCTCTCCCCCTCCTTGCTCAAGTACAATTAAAATTGTGTATAATGATATTATCATTAGTCTTTACCCCTTCCACACTCTCAGATGTTGTGAGCATTTAACATTAGGAAAGTTGATTCAATTCACACATCTGAAATGTACACAGAGTCTGGCTTATAATCACTGTGAAGGACACTGGCTGAGTAAATAAATGCACCCACATGCTACTGGAAGATACAAGCAAGTCATGAATAGCACTGTTCATTGTAGAAAGTTCTAGGATGGCACAGGACCCTAATGTAAGGGGAAATAACTAAAGGAGTATAATGAGTACTAACCTGCAAACAATAAATCAAAAGCAGTTATTTTAAAGCTCTAGTGACTTTCCTCAGTCTATACATATTTGAGAGAGATGCACCAAATCTGAAGAACTGTCTCTCTCTCTCTCTCTCTGACCAAAGACAAGAGCCACCAAGTTTCACAAAGAAAAGGCATTGGTTGATTTAGAAAGGTCACCCACTGTCTCTTCCTGATTGATTAGCTGACGTGGAGCCAGCCCTGCTGATACCTGGGTCAGAGAGGACAGCAGTGTCTCCCCATCTGTTTGTTGAAAATATCAAATTCCTTCTGCAGAGTCCTGGTCACTTGTAATCTCATATTATCCCCATTAGCATTCTTAAAGTCATAATCTAAAGACCTGACCCCCTAACTTAGAGGAAGAAAGATTTATTTGCTCATGGTGGGAGACAGAGGGAGGGAGGTCACGTGGACTGTGCCCCTCATATCATGAAACCTGAAGCAAGAGAGATCAGGGGGAGAGAAACTACATGTAATCCCCAGACTCACCCCTCCAGAAACACCCTGCCAGTCCAGACCATCACCCAGATAAATCCATCACAATGAATTTGTCCACTGCTTGGATTACAACCCTGTGACTCAACTATATCAACCATGAATATTAATAAATGAGCTCTTTAGGGGACATTTTATTTTTTGTTATGTATGTATGTATGTATGTATTTATTTATTTATTTATTTATTTATTTATTTATTTATTTATGTATTTTTGTGGTACTGGGGATTAACTCAGGGGCATTCTACCTCCGAGCTTTACCCCCAGCCCTATTTTTTTATTCTTTATTTTGAAACAGGGTCTCACTAAGTTGTGGAGGGCCTCACTAGGTAGCTGAGGCTGGTCTCAAATCTGGATCCTCCGGTTTCACCCTCCCAAATGCTGGGATTACAAGCGTGTGCCACAGAATCTGGCTTTTAGGAGACATTTTATATCTAACTATAACATTCCATCCTTGGCTCCTAAAGAGCTCATGCCCAGCTCAGAATGCAAAATGCATTTAGTCCTCTCCAAGAGTTCCCACAGTCTTTTAACAGTTCCAGCATCAGTGAAAAGTCCCAAAGTCCAAAGTCTCCTTTGAGACTCATGATGAACTATTGTGAAAACCTGAAACAGGCAATAAGATCAAAATAAAAAGTTACATGCATCCAATATACAACTGCAAAGAGTAAATATTTGCATTCTCAAAAGGAGGAATAGGACCATAGAAAGAAGCAGTAACAAAATCCAGCAGGGAAAGCATTTGATCTTACAGCTCCACTTCTGGCATCCAGGGCACATGGTGGTGGGGAGTGATCTCCAAGGGACCTTGAGGCTCCACACCTGCATCCTGGCTAATTGCAGTGAGAAATTTACTGCCTCTTCCCACTTGACTCTGTAGCTTAAAGCTAGTAGCCTTTCCTCATGGTCACTCCATGTTTCTGGCATTTCTAAATCTCAGGGGTTTTTCTTGAAACCTTGGCATCACCCTCACAACTTTGCAAATTGCCCCATTTGAGCCTGCTTGCAGGGATTCTGACCTTGTCACATGCTTCCTGGCATCCCAGGACTTCCTTTGAAATCTGAGGAAAAGTCTCCATAGCGCCTTTTTCTAGCAAAGCCAGCATTACATGGGCTCTGAGATGGGCTGCCAACAGAAAAGGTAGTCATGTCTTCCTTAATTGATTCCACTGGGGTATTTTTAATCACAGCCACTGGGCTCACTCCATCCAGGTGGCCACTGGCCCCAAGTCCATCGGCTGTCCCTGGCCCCAACTTCATCTGGGCCACCTCGTCTCCATCATGTCCACCACTTCCTCTTTCCTTTTAACCATCTTACATCCTTTCATGACATCATTGCTCTGAACTCCCATTACACATGCCTCTCTGGTCAAACTGAAAATCTATAAAGTCTCCCTGCTTTACTTCCTGCTCTCAAAGTTCAGTGTAGAGTTTGCTGAATGCGGACATCCATATCCTTATAGCAGTTTGGATGCTTTGATGTTTTGATATTTCCTCCACCAGCTAATTCAGCCAATCTTTAAATTCAATCTACTACAAAGTTTCAGGAGATGGGCAAAAATGTGTATAAGTTCTTTGCCAAAGTGTAACACATGTGGCATCTACTCCATTTCCCTATGGAGTCCTCTTTGCCATCCAAAGTATCCTGAGCACGATCTCTACTGTCCACCTTTCTAGCTACATTCTGGCCCTTCCAATTTCCTCTCACAAACCAGTTCCAAAGAGCCATAGTCTGCATGGTCAGACTTAGAGATAGCCATGATCCCATTTTCCTGGCACCACTTTCTGTATCCATCAGCATTGTTAAAGCCATAATCAAGAGACCTGAGACCTGACAACATCACTTAGAAGAAAAAAGATTAAATTGCTCATTTTTAGTCCATGGGAAGCCAGGAACTATGGATCTCAGGGCATGGCAGTGGGAGGTGGGAGAGAGGGAGGGCACATGGGGTGTGCTTATCCTAGCATGGAGACCAAAAACAAGAGAGTGTGTGTGTGGAGAGAGAGAGAGAGCGCTCAGGGGTAGAATGAACCACATATAATCCCCAGAGATCCTTCAGCCACAGACTACTAACTCAGGCTACCATCCAGATAAGTCCATTACAATTGATTTACCCACTGCTGGGATCAGAATTCTCTTGACTCAACTATGCCAGTCCTGAATATTAGTAAATGATCTCTTTAGGGGATATTTTATATCTAACTCTAACAAGACCTTCCCAGTGGGAGTGGTAAGCTGGGCGAGCCTGGGTGCCCTTGCTCATGGCTAAATAAATATGTCTTTGATCACTTCAAAAAAAGAGAGGCACCAAAATGAAGGGAAGGTGGGCTGCACAGGGGAGAGAATGCCTGTGGAGGGGTCGAGGGGGAGAGGAGACATGTTTTGCTTTCTTCAAAGGGAGACTCTTACGAAAGGGTCTTAACTAACATTGAGTGCAGTCGCTATTTAATGCATATAGTATATAGCTAATCTCATAGCTTGGGCAGGAGAACAAGTCTTCAGGGAAAAGAAGACTGCTAAAATAGTGGCTCATATTAACCCTGACAACACAGACTCTGATGGAGTTTCTAGCACCTGTTGTAAAACCATCAGAAGAGCAGAATATCAAAAGAGTAAAGAAGCATATGTTCTCCCTAATATGCGGATGCTAGGGAGAAGATGGGGCATAGGAGGGTCTCCAGATGAAAAGGAGAGAGCATCTATAAGCAAAGAAGTTGATTTAATTGTAGTGGATGCATGGGGCAGAGGGACACCCTAAGGCACATGATGTGCTTACACAATCATATCAAGGTCACTCACTGAACTGAACCTGAGGGGGAGGGAGGGGGAGGGAACGGGGTGGGAATTGGGGAAGGGGTCAAATGAGAATTGTGTACAAATATGTTGTTAACAACTTATACTTAACAAAGATGTATGCTATATTGCACGAATTACTACAATAAAAAAAAATTTAAAAAAAGTCCCAAGAATTGCTGGGACTGATCATACCCTCTTTAAATCTCAGTGTAGGATAAGACTCTCTTTGTCTTCTTTTCTTTTTGTTTGGGGGAGTAAGATGCTAATTGAACTCAGGCTATTTGCCTACCTACATGAATAAGATTAACTATCAACATGCTTATTAATATCTACATATGTACTTGATTATTATTTTCACTTTTATTATTAATGGGGGAAGTGTTGGCTATACCTTAAAGTTTGGGGTTCTGAGTTCTTTATTCAAGCATTGTTTTAGTCTTTATTATTGCATTTAAACTCTGTAGTCTTGAAGTTTTTCATTTCAAGCTTAAGAATATTTAGACAGTGAATGTTACACACTTAGCAAAGGATTTTATATTAGAATTGTTTATTATTATTATTATTATTATTATTATTGTTGTTGTTGTTGTTGTTGTTGTTATTAATTGCAGTAGAAATACCAATAGCCGAATATTTGTTTGTATTACAAGTGCTAAGGAGCACGCATAGTTCTAATAATTATACAGGTGCAACATTATGACATTCTATGAATGAGAATTGATATTTGAGGGACTGAGTAAAGTGGCGAAAGACAGCATCATGCTACTGCCCAGTAAAAGGCATTTGACCACACTGTTAACCTCTAGCAGGACAACATCCATCAGCTACCAGCTCCCTCACTTCTGTGAGGCCCCAGAGAGGCAGGCAGGCCAACCTTCCCTGCCCCTCACCACCCCCATCTCAAAATATACCTCAAATGAGTGTGCCCTGGCTTTAAAACCCCAGTGGCAGAATCTTTCCTATACAATGGTTCCAGGACCAGTTTTCTCTCTTATTCTAGTATGTCAGGGAATCCTCTGGTTGATGACCCCTTTCTAGAGACACTGCCTAACTGGGTCTATGCATGCATGAGTAATAAACCTCCAAACTACTTGAGTTCACCTGTGTGAAGTGTTTTAAAATCCCATAAGTTGAAAGAGGAAAGCTGAGTCTTATCACAGCAGATGACTTACCAAAACCACCACTCTGCCAGTGCTAGAGGTAAGATCAACCATATTCTACTATCAGACCCAAAGCCATTCTAACTCTTTCCTATTAAAGCAGGGATCCTCTCAGTTAGTGCAAATATAATGACATGGAGTGTGAGGTAGGGACCTGAGCCAGCGGCTCTGTATATTCTTTTGGGTGCTGTTGGGCCCCTGAGGAAGCCCAGAGGCCCACAGCTCTGGGAGCAGTTTGGAAACCATCATCTTGGCTCCTTCATTTTGCTCTGACATTCTGTACAGCCCTGGGAATTTGACTGGAAAATAAGCACCAGTTAAAATCCAAGACTTATTGAGTACATCTGCATATGGCCTGGATCCTTGACAGTTAACTGTTCCTCTTTACATATTTTTTTTAATTTAGTACATCATATGTTTAAAAAATCCAAAATATCTCAAAGAATTCAAGTGCTAAAAAACCTAATAAACATATAATAAAACTAGTCCAAAACAGAGAAGGGACACGATTCATGACAAGCTCCTGGAAAGTGAGCTTTGAAGACAGAATAGAATGATCTAGTTCTCCCTGTTGAGATACTCATTGGAGGTACGACTGCCTTCATGAATGGAGGGCTAGAGAAGCAGGTGGAAGACTGGACCAATCTTGGGCTTTAGCATTAATCGTCATCTTGAATATTTGCTCCACCATTAATTAGCTCTGTGATTTGGGCGAGCTGTGTTTGCTGTTCTCCATATACAAATTTTAGTTTTCTCATATGAAATTGAAAGTGCCACTCAGTGCAAGTGTATAACTTGTTTGGTATTCTTTTGACAACAACACCCCTGCCATCTCCATGTGATGTCAACAGTGCTGTCATAATGGTGCTGCTTTCTTCACAGTCTTAAGCATTGTTCTCTACCCCACTACAAGGAGGCCAATGGACCTCATCACTTTGGCCTTGGAAAGAGTTAAAGGAAAGTCACATGCTCAAGCAGACCCAATGAGTGCTCTCTCTGAGATTGTTCTGCAGTTTGAGTAGACAATAAATTACTTTGATTTTGATCATGAGTCCTAAGGATCTAGGATCTCTAGTGGGGATATCTCCTCTCCTGGCTAGAGCTGGTCTAATGGCAAAGCCAACATGGAGGGATGTGTACCAGGAACATTGAACAGGAAAGCAAAGTTAAAGCTGAAGTCAACACTTCAGGTCAGATTCTGAATCCAGCTCTGCCTGCATCTGGTCCCAATCATGGAGTACAGTCAGGAGAACCCAGATTGTCTTCTTTGAGTTAGTGTTGGACTCTGTCATTTATGATGGCTGAGCCTCAATAAGAACGTCTAACATTCAGAGTTATGTTAAGGCTTATAGGTACAACATAGTACACTTGAGGCATGTAGCTATCAAATGATGTCAAGTATTTTTATTATTTCTTTAGATAAATGAAGTAAAGAGCTACATTGACCAATTTAACTTGAACTTACCTTGACACTTTTTTCTTCATCAGCTGATATTAATCTCCAAGACTGAGAGAAATGGGTATATTTGAGCAGATAACTCAAATATTGAGATTATCTCTTAATTTCCATATTTGCCTTCATTTAATATAAATTATAAATATTGTGATGTTCAAATTTCTATTCACATGTCATTAAACTAATAAAAATAGTTTCTCTAAAGGGGAAACAGGAGGGTTATTACACTGATAGTAGCTCTAATACCATTCCCATTTATAATACTCTTAATCCTCTTTAATGAGAAACATAAAGCAATCATATTTATTAAGTGTATATTATGTCTCAGGAAATTTTCTAATTGTTAATAAACAAATGTTTTATCTCATTCGGGTCTCACTCGAATTGTCAAGTAGAGCTTTTTAAATCTCGATTGTATACCTTTCTCATCCAAATGTGTTTCACCTCCAACTGCGGTCTCTTAATCTACCATTCTTTGTGAAACCAGCAGCCCACTAGGGAAGTATCATTCTCCCTCTCGGGATCCATTTCAACTTGGGATTTTCTAGCCTGAAACTATGCCTGGCATCTGTTTGTAATTCAGGTAAGGAAACTGAGACTGAAAGATTTTAAATACTTCTCTTAAATGAAGTATTTTTTTCTTCATAGAACTTATCAGTAACTGCATCTTTATTTGTTCATATCCGTCTCCCTTCCACTAAAATATTATCTTCACAACAAAACTTAATTATCTGTGCTGTCAAAGCCTGTGTTCTTTCTAATGTGCCAAACTGTTCCTCTAAAGAATAAAATGTTGGCAAATTGGGAAGCAATAATGTGCTTCCAAAAAAGAATTTTGAAAATAAAAATATGACTTTGACTTCAATGTCCAAGACAAATTTGCTGTGGGATCCTTGTGTTGAGCTAGACTTTTCCCTCTTGGAGTGTCTGTACCAGCTGTTGCCTCTACTGAAAATGCTTTTCCTAGAGACCTTCTCAGGAAGCAAGATTGACTTCTGTTGTGATCTTCTGTAGCTCAGAAGTCCTCTGTTCTTAGAGCCGTTCTCTAAGAAAGTTCTCAAAATTATCCTCCCACCTGCTATCTTTTCTTTATTTTCTTAATAAGAACTTATCACTAACTTGATCTTTGTAGATATCTCTCTCCTCTTTACTAAAACATTATCCTCACAACGAAAGGAAACTTGTCTTTCTTTTCCCTTCCAAATTATTAAACAGTGTCAAGTACATGGTATGGCTACAATAAATACCTGTCATATGTTGAATGAACCACATTCAACGAGCCATATTGCATCCTGAGATTCAATGATACAAAATCCAATCCAGACATAATTATTCCACTCTCCTGATGCCTCACACACTGGGTCCAGATACTCCTTGTGAGTGGTCCTTCTCTTCTGACCCCACTGGGAACACAGTTGTGGTCATTGCAGCAACAGACTGGAGAGTATGCAAGGGACAACTGAGCAAACGGAGTCTTGAAATCTTTCTTCTGAGCTATGTCACCTTAAAGAGAATGTCCACATTGGAGTCTTCATGGAGGTCATGGCAAACACAAGGCCATATGGAACATTAAAATTGTGCTTTGCTCAGAGTCACTCAATCCAGATGAGAGGGCTGGCTGGTGGGTTGGTCCAGGCACACCTGAATTCTGGAGGTTGCAGAGTCAGAAGATAGAAAAGAAAGTTAAAAGGCAGAAGCAATCACTAGATTTGAGAGGAGAGTGTGAGAGTAAGAATATGAGATGGAACCTAGAATTGGAACCAGCTCAGTTTCTCCTACCTGTGTGTGAGCAGGTTGTCACTATAAAAAATTCAACCAGTGCAGGGCAGAGGTCAAAGGATAGGGACGGGCAGGGCATGACAGTCAAATACAACCTACTTTGTTCTAAATATGAGTAAGTGTTGGACTGAGGATCAGGGCACCTGAGTTCTAGAAATGGTGCAAACCAACCGTTCCTCCTTCTCAATATCCTCCGCCTGGAATTATGACTAGTTATCAAGTTCAACCTCCTGACCCTAACCCTAACTTCTGGATTTTCTTCTTGAATCTCCTTCCCTTGCCTTGGCCAGTTCTGCCCTCTTGGGTCGCTTCAAAATCTGCTTACTAATTTCCTTGCTTTCAGTTATACCTTCCTGCAACAAACTTTTATAATTCTCAGAGTGATTAATGTACATTTATTTATTTATTTATTTATTTATTTATTTATTTATTTATTTATTTATGGAACTGGGAGTGAACTCAGGGCTATTCTACCTCCGAGCCATACCCCCAGCCCTATTTCTTATTTTTTATTTTGAAACAGAGTCTCACTAAGTTGCAGAGGGCCTCACTAGGTAGCTGAGTCTGGCTGCGAACCCGGATCCTCCGGTCTCAGCCTCCGGAATGCTGGGATTACAAGCGTGCGCCACCACGCCCAGCTTTGATGTACTTTTAAAAATCAGACTTTACCCTTCATGCCCTTATATGAGTAAATATTTTCAAGGCTTATCAGAGATCACAGGATACAGAATTCATATCTTAAAAGGTCCTCTGTAGCCGGGCCTGGTGGTGCTCCCTTGTAATCCCAGCATTCGGAGGGAGGCTGAGATTGGAGGATCTGGGTTCCTGGCCAGCCTCAGCTACCTAGTGAGGCATCCCACAACTTAGTGAGACCCGGTTTCAAAATAAAGAATAAAAAATAGGGCTGGGGGTATAGCTCGGAGGTAGAAGGCCCCTGAGTTCAATCCTTGGTATCACACACAAAAAAAATTCTCTGTGATATGATGTCTATCTTCTGTGCTAGGTCCTCATGTCATAATAAGTGCTTTTAGTTCTATGAGGATGTTCCATGAATTATTTATTCTATGGGATATTCACTTTCTTCCCTGCCTACCTGGTGAATCTCTGGCACATATGGCCTCAGGACAGCTCTCACTTCCTCTTTGGCATCTTTTCTGAAGCGCTCCCCTTGCCCACCTTGGTTTGGAGGTGTCCTCTCTCGTCTTCTTATCCTGTGCATTGTTGCTATTGCAGCCCTTATCAGACTCTTCCAAAAATGCTCTTTTCCATGTCGATAGACCTCAAGAGCCTTTAGACCATAGCTGACAAGTAGCAGGGGCTTAAATGACTGTGACTGTATAAATGGGTACTTATTGCAATCGAGAGGGTCAGAGGAATGAAAAAGTTGTGGGCAAGGCCTGAGTAGAATGTGCCCCAATTTCATAATTTTCCATGGGAACTCAAGCAGTTACCATGGAGAGAGGCCACTCTGAAATCCCACGCTGGGAAGTTTCATTAATTGAATTTTATTAGTTTCATTAGATGAGAGCCATGGCACTCGAGGAGTGTGGGTAGTGCCTGCTTGTACAGGGCTGGGAGGGGAAATCAGAGCTGTGCTAGCAGGTAAGATTACGTGCCACCTCTGTGAAGGACACAAAGCTTGTTTTGAAAGGTGTGTCCCCAGAAGGAGCAGTGTGTTTGAAAGAGTTGACGACATTGGGGTATTAGCCTCTCAGGGGGTATTGTACCCCCGATGCAGGAGGGAAACTGTTCTGAGCAGTCCTAGATCCTGGAAACAGCCAAAACAAGGTCTTAGGCATTTCAAGAACATATGTTGCCTTTGTGACCAAGACAGGTTCTTTACTTGTTAACATTCTACACAAATTTCACACAACTTAAGGTATTTTAAGACAGAGAGAGAAAGAAGATAGGGATTATGTACAATGTGGAAAGGCAGATTGGGCAGTCCATCTGTCACTCAGCTTGGTTGACGGTGTTGGGATCTCAGGTCCAAGTCAGCTGGGAGTTCAGTCAGGGTCTTGAAGAAGCTGAGCTTAATCAAGGAAAGCTCACCATGCCAAGAGGATCAGACCAGAACTGAATTGAGGAATAGCGGCAAAAGCCTATGGCCAAGTCAACATTAGCCTTGTTATCAGTGGTCAGAATGGCAAGACTCTGTAGCAGTGGAAGCTGCAGGGGTTTTGTCTCAGATGTGAGGGTTCTTATAGTCTTCAGGTTGCTAGGTCTTAGCATGGGTTGTCAAGGTGTATCCTGATTTTTTCCTGGATGGCAGGCATTGCCCTTCATGTGTGGGTGCTCCATTTTATGCCTGGGCTCATGTGCTGCCCAGGATACCTGGGTGTAGCCTTCCATGTTCATGTGTGCTCTGGGAGTTACACTTCTCTGTTGCACAGTTGCACATTATGGTGTGCTATGCCTGGGTATGCTTCCGGAGCTAAGTGCTTCTTTGGCATTGATGAAGCCCTCTTTCTTATATGCTATGCTCTCCATACAGAAATACACATGCTGAACTAATGGAGGTTCAGGGGCCTGGGCTCAGTACAGGAGAGCAGGCAGAATCTAAGGAGTCAGCTTTCCCCTGCTGTAACAGCTGGGTGCAAAACGTAAGAGTATCATCTCTTTACTTGTTTCTTCCCATGGCTCAAATTATTATCTCTCTCCAGGTTTAAAAAAGAAATAAAAGAGCCCATGACTGAAAGTAAAAAAGAAAAAACTAAAGGCTCTTGCCAGCTGTGCCCCTCCCTGTCTTTCTGACCTTGGCCAAATCATATCCTCTCCTTTTTACATTAAAAAGGGCAGATTAATCCCTGTCCTCTGTTCTTTCCTGGCATTTGTGAAGATTAAATGTGATAATGGTTGGAAAAGTGCTTGGAGAACTGTAAATTGATGTACAAATGGAAGGGATTAAGGGATTAGCTTCAATCCAGTAAAGATTTTCTTTTTTATAGAACAGCTCTCTAAACATCAGTCCTTATAAGCTGCAGGCCCGCGCACACAACACATGCCCTGAATGTGCACCTTAATTTTCTTTTCTTTCTAAGAATTTTTTTCCTTTCTTTTCAAATTTCTGCCTATACTTCCAAAATATCTACCTAGTATGAATTTAGGGAAACTGAATTATGTAAAAGGTTTCTCATCCTAGTTACAATGAGTGAAATAAAAGGTGTGTGTGTGTGTGTGTGTGTGTGTGTGTGTGTGTGTGTTTGTGTTTATGACTATGCATATTTTTGTTTATGTGTTGGTTGTTCAGTTGGTTTAGTGGAAGAAAAAAAACAAAAATTCCAGTAGAAATAAGAAATGTTGCTGTTTTATTCTTCTTTACTGGAATTATTTATAAACAGGAGGCTGGTGACTCAATACATTGTTCCCTTCCTGAGCTAACTTGTCATAATTCTTCATCTCTTTTTGAAAGGGTGGTTATTATCTGATTCTTTTAAAATTTTATTTTAACAACATCCCCCTGAGCATTTTTTCAAATGATTTCTCTAGAGAGAGGATTGTTATTTCTGACCCTTCCATTGTACAGTCGCAGATCATGAGATGACTTTCCCACTGATTAGCTCTTTGACTTCGGATCAGGCACAGGAACTGGTCTAAACCTGACCACTTTTTAGAAAATGAGAGACTTGGGGAAAAAAAAGATGAGTCTCCTGCAGTGCCCAGAGGATTTTGCAGATGTGTTGAGATAACTTTTAAAACAGCATTCATATTCCTTTGTATGTCTATTTTGCTCCCTGTAAGGGAATTCCTGCAGGTAGGAACACAGTCCCTGCAAATACATCTTTATCCCAACACTTAGCTACTGCTCACTACATAAGCATTCCTATTTACTGAATGACCTAAATAATATATATGTATACACTTATATATTTTGTCTTTATTCTCCTATTTTCAGTGCATATTTTTCTATATTATATTTGAATGATGTACTCCTTGGTAATAAATAATTCTATCAGTTTTCTACATAAATACATACTTAATGCATAATTTAGAGATTATCGCTACTCACTCACATACATATCTTAAAATTTTTGTAAGAAAACATACATCCACTACCAAAAATAATAAAAAAGAAAGAAAATAAGACTAGTGCAATTTTATTCTCATATGTTTTCAATTTAACTCCCATGGAGTAGACATGGGCTGAAAGAAAAGCAGATTCCAAGGAAGAACTCATTTTGTGATTCTGTTTGACTTTATATTCTGTCTGCTATAGTTGGGCTGGGAAGGATGGGAAGGCTGGAGGAGGAAGATGAGGTGGGAGGAGGAAAAATATTTGAAGGCAATGGATAGGAAATCAACAAAATGAAAAGGTGCATTAGTTATGGGACGAGCATCCTGGGCAGAAGTCAGCCAGGAAAATGATTTTTTTTCCTTTGAAAACCCTGCAAGGGAAATTAAACTCCTCCCAAGACAGACACAGCATTTCATAGAGGCCATCATGATTCTCAGGCAGGCAAGAAGAGCACGCTTGCTGAATTCTGTCATTTCTCATGGATTTACAAAATAGTTTTTGGAAACAAAAATAATTAGTCTTGGGCAGACTGTTCCTAAACTCTGGGTTGTTAAGGCACAATATTTTCATACCTTAAAAATTGCAGTGGGAACACACGCAAAACTATTTTTATTGATGTTTTAAATTAGTTTGTGACATAATTTGCAACAAAGATAAATATCATATTAGAACTGCACATACTCTGCCTTCATTTCTCTAAAGAAATATCCAATGCCACAAAGAGGAAGAACTGGTAAAAAGTGTGTCTGAGACCCACTTTTGGGGTTATTCCTACATACTCTCTTATATAATGAATTTGATCTAAAAAGCAATAAAGATTACATAAATAAACACATGTAAGGGATTATGCTTCTTACATAAAAATGTGTGTGCAAGTATATAGGTGAGGTTTCTATTTGCTATCTGCTTAAGTGGTATGTAGAAGTTGCTTAATAAATGCTGGCTCAATATATCAGTAAATGGCAAGTTTGCTGGTATTTTATTAAGGAGAATAAATTTCATCTCTAGACTGAGGTGAGTTTTTATATTTATCTATTTGTTGTACTGGGATCAAACCCAGGGCCTTACACATGTTGGGCAGATAGATTCTCTGCCACTGAGCTACACACACAACCCCTTATTCTTAATTTTTTAATGCTTCTTATGTTTCAAAATTTCTAAGTAAACGAAAAAATAGCCAAAAAGAAGGGTCCGTTGTTGTGGTATTTGCAATGATGTTCTCTGGGCTGCAACAAGAGAAGAGGAAGTGGTTCTGCATGGTGTTCTCTGGTATATTCCCCTGTGAGAACAGGAGAAAGTTCTGAATTTGATTTAGAAGACAAAGCTCCTAAGTCCTACCCTCTTTCAAATTATATGATTTCAGTCAGGTCACAAGAAAAAAAATAAGACAGCATCTTTTATTTTCTTTTCTCTGTAATAATTAAAACCATATCCTTACAAAGTTGATGCAAGGATTAACTTAGGAAACATTTTAAAGGCTTTTGTCTAGTTCTAGATACATGACAGAATTTATTAATTCAAAACTATACAAATCTAATACTAAAAATGTCATACAAGTACTTTATATGAATTATCATGTTATCCTCATAGGTAATCTGAGAGACAGTTATTGTTTATTTTCCCATATATGAAAAGAAGCTAAAGATCTAAAGTTTAATAATTCATCCAAATTGATCTGGCTATTAGTGGGAGTATCGAAGATTTGTGCTTATTTTCTTGGGACCACAGGATATTTAGCTCTACCATGGCCAGAATATTTATCTACCTTCAAAATGCATCTGTTAAAAATCTGACCCCCAGATTTAAATTAGGAGGTGATATAAATTAGGAGGTGGGCCCCTGGGTGGTGAATAAGTGATGAAGGCTAGTACCCCCTGATGAGATTAACACCCTTATAAAAAGAGCCCTGAGGGCAACTGCTTCCCTCTTCCGCCATGTGAGGAGAGAGTATCAAGGTGTCCTCTATGAACCAGAAAGTAGACCCTCAGTATACAGGAAACATGCCAGCATCTTTATCTTGGACTTCCAGTCTCCAGAATTGTGTGAAGTTACATGTCTGTTGTCCACAAGCCACCTAGAATATGTAATTGTGTTATAGCAGGCTGAAGAAACTAAGACAAGCACTTTGCTATAAAGTTCGTTCATGATTTCCACCTTCTCCTTCTTCCTAGGTGGTACAGGTAATTGTGTCATCTTCAGAGATATTGTCTAAAGGACGAACATATTCTATCTATATTTCTAATGACCAGCTGAGAGCTGACCCAGGTTCAGCTTTAAAGAGAAGTACATGTTCCTCAGTACTGTACTGCCCGAGTGAAGGAGACCTGACTTAGAGGAGAAGAGTAGCTGTGCTCCTTGAAACCTCCCAGAGAATCTTCTCTTCTGTTTTCAGCAATGTCATGATCAAGGCCACTGACAGGACATATCATTTATGCATTCAGGGGCAGAGTAACAAATAGAAACATGAATGAAAACACAAATAGGGAAAGTCACAGATTACACATTTTTTAAATACTGTAGCTATTCTTTGATATTTCACAAATGACCAGTATGCACTTCCTCTGAGTTAATCTGCTTAATTAATCAAGGATCTTAGTTGAGTCTTATTTTATAGATGCATTTCTTTTCTCCTCCTCTTATGACTGGGTGGTTGGCATAGGCAATTAGGAACAACCATAATTTATTTCAAGCATAAGTTTGAGGCAGAACTGGGTAAGTTGTATTATTTTTCATGTTATGCAGTTGTTTCTGTACCCAACAATTAAGGTGGAGGAATGGGCCACCAGAGATTGGTTTTGGAAAGGCCCCATCTGCTCCAGCCAGTGTTACCTGGAGCTAGACTCTCTCTTGAGGCTAAAGAAGGCAGATTCAAGAATAGCAAGTGGTGCTTAAATTTATAAGTCAGACATGTTTTGAATAAGATTAATAAACAGATAAAACAAGTTTGCTCTGTTTTCAATGTATACCTAGATTTTTAAAAATACCTTAATACTTGGGTTACGGTAAAGATTTTAGTGGACATGAGTCCTCCCAAAGCATATCTTGGGAATTTCTGCATGTTATTCTCTGCAGAAGAATAACACCTGCTTCATGCAAGCACAGTTAAAATAAACATCAAAATCAGAGAAACATATTCTGGTGTTTGGATTTTAAAATTTACTGTATATGCAAACATCATATTATAGAATATAAAATCACAGTGAGAAATGAATATAGTGAAATAAAATGTTATATAACAATCATCATATATAAATGTATAAATATGTTTGGAAAACACTCATACATATATGATATGTACATGCATAGAAAATAAGAGTAGATATTTCATTAAATACTGAGAAGCTATCAGTGGCTATCTCTAAGCTGCATTCCTCATCGATGGACTGCAAGGTACTATTTCACAAGTGTTCAGATAGTCCATCTCACAAGTTAAGATTATCACTCCCCATTTGACACAGAACTCAATGCAATGGCATCATAATTGTTATTAAAATTATTTTTCTTCCATTTTTAATCTCCCTGCAGACATGAACCCTGCTTATTTTGCCTATTATCTTAAAGTCAGTGCCTAGATACTTACTGGTACATTATAGGCAATCAGTAAACTTGTTGAAGTAAACACCATCTTACTGACAGATAAAAATAAAGAATCTCAATGTTTTAAAAACTAGGAATGTATCTCTTGCTCACATGCATTTTTTTTTTTTTTTTTTTTTTTTTTTTTTTTTTTTTTTTTTTTTTTTTTTTTTTTGCGGTACTGGGGATTGAACTCAGGGGCATTCTACCTCCGAGCTATACCCTCAGCCCTATTTTTTATTCTTTATTTTTTGAAACCGAGTCTCACTAAGTTGCGGAGTGCCTCACTAGGTAGCTGAGGCTGGCCGGGAACACGGATCCTCCAGTCTCAGCCTCCCAAATGCTGGGATTACAAGCGTGCGCCACCACGCTCGGCGCTCACATGCATTTTTGATGGTGATGGTAGAGCTCATTCCATGCAGTGATTTGGAGACCCAGACCCATAGATGATTGATCATCTTAAAAGTTTGGTTTTCAAGATTGTATTGATTGCATTGATTCCCATCTGGCAGACAGTTGGGAATTCTGGAGACTAGAATGTCATCTGGGAGGGTGCTGAGTGGGGTCGAGCCAGGAAGTGACATAAACTGCTCCTGGTATTGGCCAATACTTGACTACAAGTTCATCTCCACATGTGGCCAGGGCTGAGTATCCTGGCTCATAGCTGAGCTGCTGCATCCCAGTGCTACTTCTGCGTCATGAAAGGAAAGCACAAACCTTTGATAAACAGCTGCTAGTCTTTGTCACATTAAGATTTGTTGAGTGAATGCATAACATCAGGATGCTTTGTTCCAAGTAAGATTGGGGTATGAAGATTTTGAGAATCATTTCTAATAGTTGTTGTTATTTTTGTTTTGCTTTCTTTGTCTTTTTCTATTGCTCTAAGTTTTATAGGAAAAAGCAGGCAGTATATTTGAATGGAGAGGACACTGGAACTCCAAGGAAATGTCGGGAAGTACAGGATACTCTCGGGGCTGCTCTGCAGAGGCTAAAGATTGTCCACCGGTATAAAAGCGCCCATTAACGTCATAGAATAATGTGTGGAAGACGGTAATGCTGTTTTGGCTCAGACACATCTTTTTTATATTATGGACATAATTTTCTACCTTTGGGATGATTTTTAAGACAAGGAAAAAGAAAGGAAGGACATCAAAATAACTTTTTATTGAGCTTCTACCATGAACACCCTATAGTAACAGCAGTGAATAGTTTATTTCATTCATTTGCCTCAATAACTCCATTAGAATATGCTAGTATATATTGATTTACATATAAAAGTAAAATATAGGAACTGCAGCAATAGTAAGAATTAACATTTAAAGAGCTCATACCATGTGCCAATGTTTTACACAGATGCACTTCTTTAATCTTCTTGATAACCTTAAGGAATTTGGACCTCTCTGAGATTCACAATCACTAATGGGTATAAAGTAAAGAGCAGGTAGGAACCCAAACAAGTCTTTCAGTAGTTAAAAGCAGACTTGGGATTTAGCCAAAGTTCCTGCCCTTTCAAACTGGCTGGCATCTTTATTTTCTAATAGACACTATTGTTACTTGCATGCCCCCAAGTGGAAGAAAACCAAAGGTCACATGGCACCTGAGTGGAATTCCAGAGTTGGCAGCCAGAAGGAAGAGATAGTGAGAATAGATGTGGAAAAGGTGAGACAGTGTGCGGGCTCCAGAGCCCCTGGGAGCAGCTGGGAGAGGCAAGGACAAAGCGCTTTTACCCTGGTTGCATTGTGCAATGTGATGTACCAGCGATCGGCTGACATATGTCTTTGTTTGCCTATAATTCCACAACGTCTGTTAGAACTTGTTGGTACTCTGCTTCCAGAGTGATAAATGCATGCAGGCAGCTCACTGGGCGGGCAGCTTCTGTGTATTTAAAGGAAAACACATATTCTTGCAAAACAACCATTCACTCTCTACTTGGCGTGCAGAATTGTGTGTATACTTGGATGTTTATGAGTGTGTGTGTGTGTGTGTGTGTGCATGTACATATGTGTACATGCATTTACACATATATATGCACACAAATTTATAAATGCATACATATTTTTAAAAGATAAAGTTTGGTAAATAGTTAATATTCTACTAATTTGATTTTGAATTGTGAAGTATTTTGTTTTGGCAGAATTTATTATACTTTGTTAAAAAGGAAAAAATTATACATTTTTAGCATGTTTCCATAAGCAAATTCAATGTACTGAAAATAAAAATTTTAAAAAGAAAAAAGTAAAGTGAGAGAGGACGCCGGTCATAAAATAACTGAGTGCCTTTGGCTCAAAGGTTCTTACGAGATTTCACTCGATCTGCCAAGCAAGTCTGTGGTCTCATCTGAAGGTCTGAGCCAGAGGCAAGCGTACACTTCCAAGCTCATCTGCAAGGTTGCTTTCAGGCTTTGATCCCCAGCCGTAGGTACCTCTCCAAAGGACTCCAGATGACAGGGCAGATGACATCCCCCAGAGAAAGGCATGTGAGATAGTGAAGGAGAGTGTATGGGATGGAGAGCACAGTCTTTTCCATGAGTGGCATCTTATCACTTTAGCTACATTCTAAACTTTTAAAGCCAGTTCCAGCCCATACTCAGGCCAAGGTTACGAACTCAGGGTTGTTGGGTACCCCTGTGAGCCCACTAGAGAATCTCTGACACCTCCCTTTTGTGCAGCAGGGGAAGGATGATGGTAGGACTGCCTAAGACTCTTCTAAAGATTGATGTGTGAATTAACAAAACATATGGGGGAAAACAATAATTGACTATTATTTCACTTCTCTAAAACAGAATTGCAATAGATCTGAAGTTGATAGTCCTTGTGTCAAATATTAACATTGTAATTGAATAATCATTTTTGGGTATCCATGCTCTAAGTTCTAAACTCATGGAAGGAACAATAGCAGTGTTACATGATGTGGTTCTCTTCTGTTGCTCTCCTATGTTGCTAGTGTGTATCAGAATTTGGAAAACTTTTAACTTTGGCTGTGCCATTTCTTGCTCATTGGCCTATACTTCTATTTATTCATATGTAAAATGATGATAAAATCATTTGCTCTACTCATTTCACAGGACTATAAAGAGGATTGCATAAAATATAGCATAATGTGAGATAAATTATCTGGAAGGTTTTATAAATGATGTCATAGTAGAGATAATTGTGCTGAGTAGCAGAAGGATTGTGTGTTGTAGCAGTAGAATCCAATGTACTAATTGGAGACTAGGAATGTGGCTTAGTGGTAGAGCACTTGCTTAGCGAGTGCAAGATCCTGGATTAGATCCTAAGCACAGCATGCACATGTACATTTACACACACACACAAATACTACTCATTGATCTGTAAATCATTACTGAAATATGAATTATGTCTTTACCTAGAAGTTTTGTGTGTGTGTGTGTGTTTTCCCCAGAGGTTCCTTATTTTGCTTCTTATTAAAATGCTGTTTAACTTTACAGGGTAGTTGATCTACTTATAAAGTGATCCACCCAGTCACTTTCTATGTCCTTGGATTAGAATTAATCTCTTTAATCCCAGTGCTTGAGAAGCTGAGACAGGAGGATCACAAGTTCAAATCCAGCCTCAGTAACTGAGTGAGGCTCTCAGCAACTAAGTGGTTGTAAATAAAACATAAAAATAGCACTGGGAGTATAGTTTGGGTGTTCCGTGCTCCTCAGTTTAAAATCAAGCAGGGAGAGAGAGGGAGGGAGAGGGAGAAGGAGATGGAGAGTGAGAGGGAGGAAGAGGGAGAGGAAGAGGAAGAGGAAGAGGGAGAGGGAGAAGGAGAGGAAGAAGGAGGGAGAGGGAGAGAGAATGAGAATGAGAATTAATTAATATCTTTATCAATTTGACTTTCTATAGCAGTATTTTGTTACATTTTCCGGGGAGGGGGATTTTATATCCCGCCTGCCTGTGTACTTCCATAACTTGGGGGCTGTTTTGTATCATCTTGGTATAGTCATGATCCCATACTAATTAAGTTGCATCCTACATTATTTCAACAAGCTTTGGATAAATAACAAAAATGCATACAATGATATATGTTAAAATAATCATTTAATCTCTGAATTTTCCAGACTCTAACAAAGTAGTGTTCATCATATGTGATCAATTTTTTATTTTTGTTGTTGAATTACATAAATATAGTAATGACCAATACGACTTCCATCTAATCCTTTGTGGTCCTTCTTTCTTTACTAATGACCAGTATCTTCACTTTGTCAAATTCTCTAATTCCCTACTCCCTTTTTTTGTGATACTGGGGATTGAATGTAGGGGTGTTCTACCTCTAAGCTATACCCCAAACCCTTTTAATTTTTGCTTTGAAACCGGGTCTTAGTAGGTTGCTATGTTCTTGAGGCTATTCTTGAACCTGTGTCCCTCGTATTTCTGACTCCCAAGTACTAGGGTTATGGATGTTCTCTTCCATACCCAGTTCCTATCCCTTTTAATAGATCCTAGAAATTACCTGCCAGTGATCTCTAGCTGTGCTGGAAATATTCTATGTTTGTTGGAATCCAGGGCAGGTAATTAAACTTACTTCATCATATCAGGATTTATTTGGGGTTGTTAATGTGACTTTCAATGTCTTAATTGGTTTTGTCTTTGGAAGTGCAACTTCTGCTATTCCTTTGATTTCCCATGTCTCCATTTTCAATCTTACTCCCACTACTCAATTTCTTCCCCAATCCCTGCTCCAGCTCCTAGTGCATCCAGGAAAAAAGTGCATCCAGCATGGATTTTATAGAGGTGCTTCTTGCCGATTTGTTCTCTGTCTTCTCAATACAGCCCCCGGAGTGGATGAAATTGTTAGACTGTGAATGTTTTGAATTAACTTACTCAATTATGAAGAATCCCTTAAACTTTCCTTTTAAATCTAATTCAAGCTTCCCTTTCCAGACTGATTCAATTAAGATTCATTTTAACTGCAGAACCTTGTCTTCATAATTGTTCTTTTAAAGTCCTCTAAAAGACATGTATCAAATTCCCAAGTGCTATCTGGCTTCTAGTTTTACCTCCAATTCCCTACTTAATGAAGCTGAAAAGAGTGGGTGATTATATTGTTCCTTTGTTTTTATTGGACAGGCCCAAGAGAATTGAACCAATTCTGCTGAAATACTACTGATTTGAAATTTCCACAAGGATGTAGAACACATTCTGGGTATGTGTCCAATGTGGGAGAGTTATTTCCCATGAATTTTCATTCCAAAAATACTAAGCATCTATCCTGCTTCAGGCATTCTCTGCCATGTGCTGAGGTTTCAGTGATATGCAGACAGTCACGCTCTTTGCCTGTGGTTTTACCTTACAGTCCAGTTGGAAAGACACAGCGGACAAGGCTGTGATAACATGGTATGTGCCTTTGCAGAGATGCACTTAGAAGACCATGTTGGCAAGGAGCTGGGACACATTTATCCTTAGAGGTGTGTCATGAAAGATTGCCCAAGGGAAGTGGCACTTAAACTCTGGCCAGAGGGCAAATATGAATATAAAAAGACCTGACAGAATTCATTGGTATCACTCAGTTGCAAGGTAGAGATACAGAAAAAGAATAAATTTTCAGCACAACATGAGTTCACTGTTTGTCATATTTAACTGGGACGTGTCAGGGCTTTTGTAGGCATGGCGGGGAACTGGGCTCAAAAACCATCTTCTGTTCTCTTGCTCTCACGTATCTTCTTATTTTCTTTCAGTTGCCTTCCTTTTCAGGAAAATGACAGATCCTAAGCAGCTTCTGTCTTGTATGGTTCCTCTAGGAGTGATTACTCTGCCAGGATTCATGTCAGTCCCCCAGAAAAAACTTAATTGACCCTACCTGGACCACCTGCTATGTGCACACTCACTCATTTATTCACCCATCACCAACAGTGACTGTTCTAATCTCTACTCTCCAGTCCATCTCTGGATGCTGGAATCTGTGCATCCAGGCAAGCCTCAATCACCCAGCTCCCACACACTGGAGGAAAGATTCTCCATAGAGTGAGAATCCCCACCCTGTTGGTGAGGGGAGTTTCTTAAAATCATCTCTGTAGACAAATGAAAAACTACACTGTGTGCTACACTGCTTAAAGAGAAGAGTATATCTCATATGAAGTTCCAGATTTAGCGAAGCCATAATAACTAAGGGTAGCACTTCTTAGACACTTATGTGAACATAAATCATCTGAGGATCTTCATTTTAATGTAAGTGTATTTTTAAATGATACAGAAAAACATAAAAGTTGGGTGTATTTATGGAGTACAATGCAATGCTTCAATACATGTACATGTTGTGTAAGAGTTAAATCAGGTTAAACATACCCATCTGCTAAAATATTTACAATGTTTTTAAATTCCTTCCTTCTAGCTTTTGGAAATATATGGTGTGTTATTGTTATCTGTAGTCTCTTCACTGTGCAGCTGTACATTAGAACTTCTTACTTCTATCTAACTGTAACCTAATACCCATTGATCAACATCTCCTGATATCCTCCTTCCTCCTTCCTGGCCTCTGGAAATCACCATTCTGCTCTCAATTCCTATGAAATCAGTGTTTTTAGATTCCAAACATGAGTTAGACCATGGATTTGTCTTTCAGCTTCTGAGTTATTTCCCTTAACATAATAATCTCCAGTTACATCCACGTTGCCAAAAGTGATAGGATTGCATTGAGTATCCACTGTGGGCGGATCTTGATTCAATTTGGTTCTAAGGTAGAACCTGAGGCAATATTAATAAGCTCCCCAGTGATGCTGATAGAGCTGATCCATGGACCACATTTTGAGCAGGAAGCATTAGTGGTTCCACAGTGCTGTATGGGTGTGTAAAAGGTGGGACCAATGAGACCAGTTGTAGAGTGAGGACTGAGCCCATGAAGGCCTGTACCCTAGGCCGTCACCTTGGACCTGTGATCCTCTGGCTTGCTTCCATGAGATTTCTTGGATTCTATGTCTACAAAGTGAATGATTTGTGTTGAAGAGTTCCCACTGAGGAGGTGTCGTATTTGGGAAAGAGTACTAACTCAGGAGTCTGGATTGACTTTATCTCTGACTGACTGAGTTCTTGTTCAGATTTCTTTCTTTCTTTTTTATGTGCTTTTATTGGTGCATTATAGTCTCACACCATAATGTAAATCATGTTGACAGGGACATATATGACACATAGCACTTGGTGCCTCTTTCTTTCTTTCTTTCTCTCTCTCTCTCTCTCTCTCTCTCTCTCTCTCTCTCTCTCTCTCTCTCTCTCTCTCTCTGTACTAGAGATTAAACCCAGAGGTATTCTGTTCTACCTTCAAGCTACACTCCCAGTCCTGTTTTATTTTTTCTTATTTTAAAACAGGTTCTCACTAGGTTGATGATAATCTGACTACTTGTTGAGGCTGTCCTCAAACCTGAGATCTTCCTGTCTCAGTGTCTCAGGTGTGCACTACCATGCCAGGCTTGGTTGTATTTCTTATACAGCTCAAGTCATCTTTGCTTGGTTATTCCCCATTTGTCCATGGATCTATTTCTCACCATGCTTGGTGTCCAGGATGGTTTTCCTTTGTGGACTATATCATCTGGCCTGGATTTAGGGTTTCTAGTTGCTGCTGGGAGGCATTAGGAGAAGACTGGAGTTAAGGAGGTGGAAAAAGCCAATGTATTTACTTTTGCTGCTCTACCTCTACTGGGCCAGAGTCTGGGGAGCATCCGTGAGCTTCTACCCGAAGCCCAGCTCCCAGCAACATGTCTCTCCCCTTTAGATCCCAGCACATGCTTGAACACTGCTCCCTCCCTGCCCATTAGGTCCAGGGATGGCAGTGGCGTCCCACTGTGGTTAGTCTCTGGGTCATTACCATCTTCTGATGCTTCTCTGAACCCTTCTGGAGTGAGCTGTTTCCTGCTAAGACCGGCACTATATAATCTCTCATTCCTCAAGTGTAAAATAGGCTAAAAATGTCTACCCTACCTATTTCTTATAATAATTACATAAAATGGTTTTCTGAATGTGCTTCTAGGATTCCTGGGCATGGCAAATTGTCTGCAAATGAGAAGTGGAAATCCTGAGTGTTTCTCCCTGTTCACACATCACTTCCTAGAGAATCACCTGCCCTCCTCCTTGGAGCACACTGTTGGGAGTCCTTGAACTGTGAGTGTGACTCCCAAGATTTAGCTGGCTATTCAGAAAAGACTCAGCAGCCCACACTGGGCCAATGTGCCCCTGACTACAGGGGTCTGGAATGAAGACTCAGAGTCTTACTGGTTCTTGTTGTGTCCTTTATCTGAGGGGGGAGGGTGGATATCCAGTGGTATGTGTTGGGGTATTTGGGCTTGTGCTTGTCTTCAAAGAAAAGAATGTTGGGAAGAATAAGAAGGATAGAAAAAAAGTGAGGAGGAGGGAAGGAGGAAGGGAAAGAGAGGTACCTTGGTTTGTGATTGACCTCCTCCTCTTCCTCCTCCTCCTCCTCTTCCTCCTCCTCCTCCTCCTCCTCCTCCTCCTCCTCCTCTTCCTCCTCCTCCTCCTCCTCCTTCTTCTACTTCTTCTTCTTCTTCTTCTTCTTCTTCATTATTATTATTATTATTATTATTATTATTATTATTATTATTATTATTACTATTACTAAGGTTTGAACTTAGTGGGAAGTCTACCTCCATGCTAAACCTCTAGTCCTTTCTATATTTATTTTGAATCAGGGCCTTAAAAAGTTGCTGAGGGTCTCACTAAATTGCTAAGGCTAGTCTTGAACCTGCATTCCTCCAGTCTCAGTCTCCCAAGTATCTGAATTACTGGCATGTGCCATTATGCCTGGCTTCTATTTCTCTTTCTGGTTCCTCATAAGGATCAACTTCCTTTATACTATGAAAGACATTTCTAATGTCTTTCAGCTTTTGTGACTTGCTATCTACATCTTTGTCTGGAGGCTGATTCTGTGCTCACTGTCCCCTGAACCTCAAGATGGAAGAGTGGATACCTCAACAAATTCAGGTAGAAATAACTAGGCACAAAGAGTAGACAGGAGGCTGTCAGAACAGGAAATTAGAGTGGTTAATGTGAAGTCAACAGTTAATTCACTATGATCCAGTGTCATGTTTGGGGGCCCTCTGGAGACAATATCCCCTCTGCAATATTTATTTGGGGGATCTTATTAGGACCAGAGGTAGAATATTAATGTCATGGGAGAACAAGTTCACAGAGGGCAGGGCAGGATGGCCTGTGGCTTGTCATTTGTCAGTAGTTCTGTGAGTTTTGTGTCCAGCTGGCTCGCAGTGAGGATGCTCTGTAGAATACTTTGTCCCTGCCTTCTTAGCAGCTGCATGCTTTCTACAGTTCCCAGATCTGCCTTTATGCTCAAGAACTGAGTGCAGAGTTTGAACGCAGAATACAGCTGCTCATCTGTCCTGCAGTGTTCACCACCCTTAACCTTAGATTTCTGGTCACATGTCCAGAATCTGGTTCTGAGCACTGATAGAGGCTTTCAATCTCCAACACTCCTGAGGGCTCTCAGGGTGGGAAGGAGCCTCATAGCACACCTTTTGCTTGCTTTCTAAAGATTTTTGCCTTTCTTGGGTTTCCTCACCACTATGTTTTCCATTTTGTTTTCAGAAATTGCTGCCTTTACTTCTTTTTTCTCCCAAATGGAGAATGGTTAGATAATTTTTACTTCCCTAAATCACTAGCATGAAGCCACTGTGTGCACTGTGGGTCACTGTGAATAAAGGAGAGTTCTTGTGGCTCAGGACAGAGCAGATGAGAAGTGACTGCAGGATGAGCAATGGCTTGGGTGCTTGGGTGTCAGGAGCTACCGTTCCACACCACACGACTGGTGCTCCTGCAACTGGTCCAGCCCTCTTTACTGAGCCTATACTCTCTTATACAACTGTTCTGGGGTCTTCAAAACATTCTCTCTGGAAAACCAACAGAGATCTCATTAATGTGTTAAGCAGAAGGGGGAAAAAATCTCTCCTTATATTTGCCTCTTCATCTTCTGACTCTAATTCTGTATTTCTAACATAGCTCATTTATGATTTTTTTCTAAACCAAAGAAAATTGTCTTTCTAAGATAATTCTTCTATTTTCCTTAAGAAAATATTCAAGATACAGCCAGTATTAAAAGCTCAGCATTCCCAATACTCCCAGACCCACTGCATACGACTTTCTGCTTCAGGTAGAGCTAGTGAGTTTCAGTTATTTGTTTTCTGGCTTTAGTTTCTCACTTTTTGGTGAATATATAACCAGATGTGCTACAAAACACTCTAGCCCCACTTCCTTCACTAAAAAAAAAAAAATGAAATGGTGTGTCAATCAAGCAATGATCTCATGTTCTTGACTGTGCCGTGGTGCCATTCCTATTTTAAAGGCTTATGAACCAGGTTCTACTGGTGGATTCTGCTAAGAGAAAAAAAGAAATGTCCTGGTGTTCCTAGGTATAGGTAGCTTGACTGCCTGTTTTGTTTTGTTTACAGACCCAACCTTTTCTAGCATTTTGTATCAGGACACATTCATGTCATCATCTTTAGCCAATCCTGGTATCTTACAGGATCAGATAAGCAACTTGTGAACCACTATAACCACAAAATCACAGAAGGCAGGAAATGAGTCATGATGTGAACTGAGGGTCTGAGATTCCAGGGGATCTTCTCAGCACAAAGTAATTCTTTCCCTTTTCCTTTGCTGTTCCTCCTTAGGATTAGACCCCTGCCTCAATTTCCGTCTGGCTCCCCTGTAAGACTGGATCTTTCTTTTTGGATGGTTGAGTGAAGCCCAAAGGCCATGCTTAGCACTTTCTTAGATTCGACTCTCAGGGTTCTACCAATCTTCACATTTACCCCTGCTTGTAGGCACACAACACAACAAGGATCCTGTGAAAGGGAGTGTGTATCCTTCTCCTCTGTTCTCTCTTAGTTTGGATAAGTCAGTTTAAGCACATATCTTATACTTATTCCAAATCCCCACTGACTGTCTTCATTCTTTCCTTTTTCACTCTCAATAAACTTTAGTTTGGATCATGAGTACTCCTGTTTCCTAGTTACAGCCTTGACTCTTTTCTCACCCTGTTTTGGGTTCTTCATTTGCCAGTGCTTTCTGAACTTACTTTGGAGTTTCCCCTTCTCCCCAGTACCTACTTACCTCAGTGCTACTCTATTCCCTGTTCAGTTTACCATAATCATGGATCAGAGCTGGATATTTGCTTCCTGAACTATCAAGATGTACTGAAATATCAAAAGAGGACTTTGCCCCAAATAGAAAGATTATTGGGATGACATGCCAGCTTTCTTTTTTTATTATTTATTTTTATATAATAATTGGCGTATTGTAATCATACATCTTTCTTAGGTACAAGCTGATAAAGGCATATATGCACACATTTCTCATTTAACTTCAAATATTGCCAGTCTTCTGACTGTCTGGCACTGCCCTTCTGGTTGTGCCTCAGGGTATCCTTCCTGGTTTTAAATACTCTGCTGAAATCAGGTCTTCTATGGTATGAAGCTAACATCACATTCGTGATTGTGATTTGAGCTGTTGTAGATTATATTCCTTATGGAAGCACAAGTAATTCTGATTTTTTTCCTTCTGAATAAATGGTAGGATATAATTTCTCACTTTGAAGTTCAGTATGTGACTTATTTTGCCCAAAAATATGAAGCATAATTGATGATGGTTACTGCATTAAGAAACTCTACTTGCAATGTGCTCATCTCCTTACCATGATGGTCATGTAAGTCCATGCAGAGGGAGTGGCTCCTCTATACTACATACCTGAATGATTACTTTATGGGTGACACAGTATAAGAGAAATAAACATTTTTGTGTGTATTAAGAACTAAAGCAGCCGGGCGTGGTGGCGCATGCTTGTAATCCCAGCATTCGGGAGGCTGAGACCGGAGGATCCGGGTTCGCGGCCAGCCTCAGCTACCTAGTGAGGCACTCCGCAACTTAGTGAGACTTGGTTTCAAAATAAAGAATAAAAAATAGGACTGGGGGTGTAGCTCGGAGGTAGAATGCCGCTGAGTTCAATCCCCAGTACCA
>PVLC010005111.1:44636-79069 GCA_004027655.1 Graphiurus murinus | reverse complement strand
ACTGAATTTAATATTAAGTTTATAAATGGAACTCAAACTTTTCAAATGAATTCATGTATAACATGTGAAGAGGAAAACATAAACTGGACAATGGGAAGTGTAAGACTCCTGTTACTATGTTATCACAGGTTGAGAACTAGTGATATTACATGAGAACTAAGATATTACATCACTAGTTCTCAACCTGTGATAACATAGTAACAGAAGTGCATTATGACAAGGTTGCAGAGTGAAACTAGAACATTCTGCCCAGCCCTATTTTTTATTCTTTATTTTGAAACTGAGTCTCACTAAGTTGCGGAGTGCCTCACTAGGTAGCTGAGGCTGGCCTCGAACCCGGATCCTCTGGTCTCAGCCTCCCGAATGCTGGGATTACAAGCGTGCGCCACCACACCCGGCACAAAGAAATTTTAAAACTAAGACAACTGGAATCTGGGTTGGGGAGGCTGGTTCTCTTGCCTGAATAAGATTGCTCTCTCTCTCTCTCTCTCTCTCTCTCTCTCTCTCTCTCTCTCTCTCTCTCTCTCTCTCTCAATCTTGCTGCCATTCTCCCCCTTCCCCTACCTACCTCCCTACTTGAGGATACTCATCCTTCTGCCTCCTCCCAACCCTTTCCTATTTCCTTTGGTCTCCTACCTCCACTCTATACCTGTATCCACTGGAATGAGCTGAATAGAATATTGGGTTAACTGTGCCAGGAAGCATGGAGTCTAGGCCTTCCTCTGCTACTTCTTAGTTATGTGACTGGAAAAATTTCTTCTGAATGGAAATTACAGTACCCTCCTCCCTAGGCTGTTTGAGGAATACATAAAGAAGTAGTTAGTGCCCTGTAAGGCAATGTAGAGTTGCGAAGCATTATTAGACTTTGCCTGAGGCAAACTGGGGACTTGATCATACAAGCAAGGCACAGCTTTGAGGACAATTCAAACTCAGAAAGAAGGAAATATCTAAAATTAGGGCTAGGAGAAGGGACAGAACTCTAAATGATGCCATTTGTTCTGGGCCTACACAGCCATCTGCAAGACTGGCGTCTCAAGACTGAGTCAGGATCCTTGGAGGATGTCAGTTAAGCTTTCTGTTCAGCCTCCCTGCAGGAGCCCAAATTCTGACCCAGGCTCGAGATATTCTGGGATGTATTTTATTTCCGACTGCTAGGGCAAAAAAAAATGACCACAAATGTAGTGACTTAAAACAACACCAATTTATTTTACAGGTCTAGGTATCAGAAGTGTGAAGTGGATCTCACTGAACTAAAATTAGGCTTTCTGGAGCCTCTACGGGAGAATCTTGCCTTTCACAGTTTTTGAGGCTGTTCACATTCCAAGGCCCCTTCCTTCATCTCCAAAGCCAGCAAATGGCTAGTTGAGTCTTTCTCACATCTCACTCTAACTCTGACTCCCCTGCCCACATCTTCCACACTTGCTGACTCAGGTCCCCCCTAGATAAACCAGGGTAACCGCATCTCGAAATAGCTGGCTAGCAATCTTAATTTCATCTGCAAACTTCACTCCCCCTTGCCAGGTAACGTAACATTGTATAGGTTCCAAAGATTAGGCTGTGGATATTTGGGGGGCATGGAGATATTGTGCCCACAAGGACTCTGGAAATAATCTAGTTCAATTCCCAAGCATCCTCCAGCACCCCCCACCCCCCAAAACTAGGTGAAGTGAATCTGCTTGGGAGTCCCATGTGGTTACATCCATCACTCTTCTCTCACTGCTGGGCTTTATTTGTCTGCCTACAAAAAGAGAGATTGATATCTATCTCTTCACCAGAATATAAGCACCATGTAGGCTGGATCTTAGTTGGTCTAGTTTTAGATTAAAAAGGTTATTATATGTAAAACCTTTGGCCTTTAGTAATAAAGGCTTTATATATATTTGTTGAATGAATGAATTCTGAATTACCCCATCACCTAGCATGGTATCTAGCACAGGGTAGATGCTTAATGATGTTGCTGCTACTATCATTACAACTACTGTGTAATGAGCCCCCAGTAGGGCCAGGAGCTCACTTACTTACTTACTGCAAAGGAGCTTACATACATCATCTCATTTTATCCACACCGCAACCTATGAGAGGGGAGCTGTATCTCCCCATTCTATGCAGAAGAAAACTGAGGTCCAGAGAAGTTGTTTGCCCAAGGTCAAATGGCCTAAGCGGGGATTGAATTTGGATTTAAAATCATATCCCTCCGACACGCAGGCCCATATTCCTTTTACATAGTGTTTTGAATAGTGGTTGCTGTGACAGGTGACCTATGCCCTCTGGCTTCAGGATACTCACACTGGTATTCTGTGTGAAAGTCCAGGGAAGGCACCCCAACCTCAGCCTTGCTAGTCCCTGTTTCCAACAACTGGTGGTGCAAACAGGCAGGGAAGGCGCCTCCCTCTCCTGGAGAATGGGAGCCATAGGTGTAGCATGGACAAGGTCCCACAAAGAGCTCACCCAAAACATCCAAGAGGGAATAGCTGCCTTTACTGACAAATTATAAAAGCATATGATTTCATTGAAAAGGTTGGCTAAAGATAGAGCAGCAAGATGCATGGGGAAAAGTTAATAATGGTTTTGTTCATCCATTCACTCAACAAGTGCTGAGGCCTGTGCCAGGCTCCTGCTGGAGGCTGAAGATCATGCTGCAGGGAAGTCACCATGCACCAGCAGGGCCACACTCTGTCCTTCCTTGTGACAAGCAGCATGGCGAGTGCCTGAGAGGCAAAGCCTTAGCACTTGGAGATACAAAGACTGACTGGAGCAGTAACTCCGAGGGAGTGAGGGAGGCTGGGGTTGGAGCTGGATTAAACTCCCTGTGGAAGTAGCATGATGGAGAGCAGGAGAGCAGGCACTGAGGCACCAGAGAGAGTAGGCAGAGCGCCAGGGCTGTGCTGGAGTGAGGGGCAGCACGACCAGGCACAACTGGGCTTGGCAGGAAGAAGGACTTGAAGGCCAGGTTGAGGCGCTTGGATTTTACACTACAGTGCATGGAGACCCACTGAGATTTTGTTTTTAAATTACTGAGGTATAATTTACATACCACAAAATTCACCTCTTTTTTTCAAATCTGGGGATTGAAGCCAGGGGCATTCTACCTCTGTGCACCACCCCTAGCCCTATTTTTTATTCTTTATTTTGAAACGGGGTCTCACTAAGTTGTGGAGGGCTTCACTAGGTAGCTGAGGCTGGCCAAGAACCTGCAATCCTCCTGTTTCAGCCTCCCAAGTACTGAGATGACAAGCGTGCGCCACCACACCTGCTGAAATTCACCCTTTTATTTTTTTAATTTTTTTTTTTTTTTTATTGTTTTGCGGTACTGGGGCTTCAAACTGGGGGCATTCTACCTCTGAGCTACACCGCCAGCACTATTTTTTATTCTTTAATTTGAAACAGGGTCTCACTAAGTTGTGGAGGACCTCACAAGTAGCTGAGGCTGGCCATGAACCTGCGATAGAAATTCACCCTTTTAAAAAGTACAATTAACAGGAGGATCGCAGGTTCATGGTCACCCTCAGCAACTTAGTGAGACCTTGTTTCAAAATAAAAGAATAAAATCAGGCTGGTGGTGTAACTTGGAGGTATAATGCCCCTGGATTCCATCCCCAGTACCACACACACACACACACACACACACACACACACACACACACACGTACAATTAAATGATTTTTAGCAAATTTACTGAGTTGTACAACCACCACCATCATCCAGTTTTAGAAGATCTTCATCACTCCAATAAGACCCCTCTTGCTCCCTTACAGTTAATCCCCAGTCCCATCTTGAACCCCAGGCAAACTTTACTTAACTTCCCACTTCTATAGGTTTACCTTTGCAGGACACTTCATATAAACACAGTCACACAATATGTGGGGTTTTGTGTCTCGCTTCTCTCACTTAGCATAGTGTATCTGAAGTTCCTCCATGTTGTAGCATGTACTTTTTAAAAATCGATGCATGGTGTTCAATTGTACGGCTAGACCATGTTTTCCGTGGGGGAGAGGGGGTATTGAGGATTGAACCCAGGGGCATCCTGCCTCTGAGTTACACCCCCAGCCTTATTTTATTTTTTGAAACTGAGTCTCATTAAGTTGCCTAGGGCCTCACCAAGTTGCCAAGGCTGACCACAAACCTGAGATCCTTCTGTCTCAGCCTCCCAAGTGCTCTATCTCACCCGGCCATGTTTCCCTTTTTTATTTACCAATGAATAGATTTGAGTAGTTTCCACTTTGGGGCTATTCTGAATAATGCTGCTATAAATATTCTTGTGGCAAGTCTTTACTCTCTTGGGTAGGTACCCAGGAATGGAATTGTTGGGTTGTATGGTAAATTTATATTTAATTCTTTAATGGATTAATTCTTAATTAGTTATTTTTATTTCCTTTTAAAAACATGTTTTAGGTGTACAATTCATTGAATTTTAGTATATTTATAGTGTTGTACAGCCACCATCATTATGATCTAATTTTAGAATGTTTTTATTGCTCTTAAAAAATCCTCTGCCCCTTGGAGTTGTTCCCTATTCCCACCGCTAGCCCTGGGAAACCTCTAATCTTCATTCATGTATTTGCCTTGTCTCTATATATTTACTTTTCCTAAACATTTCATATGAATTGGATCATAAAAACTGTGGTATTTTGTGTCTGGCTTCTTTCACTGGGAATATTATGTTTAGGATACATCCATGATGTACAGTACATCAGTACTTCATTCCTTTTTATTGTTAAATAATATTTCATTGTGTGGGTACATTGTATTTTGTGTATACATTTAGCAATAAATGGATATTTAGATTATTTCCACTTTTTGTGTATTATGAATAATAATGCTATGGACATTCATGTACAAGTTTTTTGGGTTTTTTTGTGAGACTGGGGATTGAACCCAGGAATGCACTATCGCCAAACTAAATCCTCATCGCTTTTCTTATTTTTATTTTGAAACAGGGTCTCACTAAGTCACCCCGTGTTGGTCGGCAACCTGTGATCCTCCTGTCTCAGCCTCCCAAGTCATGGGATTAGAGACCCGTGTCACTGCACCTGGCCATATACAAGTTTTTGTGTGGATATGTATTCTTATTTCTCTTGGATAGATACCTAGGAATAGAGTTGCTGGGTTAAACAGTGAGTACATATTTAATCTTTTAAGAAACTGCCAAACAGTTTATCCAAAAGAGCATCACTATTTTATATTCCCATCAATAATACAGGAAGGTTCTTGTTGTTCTCACCCACAATTGTTATTATCTTTTTTTATTACAGTCATTCTAGCAGATAAAAAGTGATATTTCATGTGGTTTTAATTTTTATTTCATTAATAACTAATAATGTTGAACATTTTAAAATATATTTATTAGCCATTTGTATATCTACCCTGATGAAATATCTATTCAATCTTTTATCTTTATTGGGGGAAGGGGTACTGGGGATTGAACTCAGGGACCATCTACCTCCAAGCCACATCCCCCAACCCTTATTTATTTATTTATTTATTTATTTATTTATTTTGTGGTACTGGGAATTGAACCCAGGGGCATCCTACCTCTGAGCTACATCCCAAGCCCTATTTTATTTTTTATTTTGAAACAAGGTTTTGCTAAGTTATTGACCTCAAACCTATGATCCTCTTGTCTCAGCCTCCCAAGTATGGGATTATAGGTTTGGGCCACTGCACTCAGCTCATTTTTTTTTTTTTATTGGTGCATTATAATCATACATCTTTATGAGGTACAAGCTGGTAGAGGCATACATGTACACATCACTCATTTAACCCTTCCCCAATTCCCTCCCCCCTCCCTCCTTCTCATGTTCAGTTTAGTGATTGACCTTGATAGGTTTGTGAAAGTACATCATGTGTATTAGGGTGTTTCCCTCCCCCCACCCCTCAACCACCTTCAGTTAAGTCACCTTCTTTGCTCATCTTTCCCTCTATGATCCACTTTCTCTCTAGCTTCCACATATTAGGGAGAACATTCTATTTTTTACTTTTTGTGACTGACTAATCTCACTTAACATAATGTTTTTCAGTTCCATCCACTTCCCTGCAAATGACATGATTTTGTTCTTTATAGCTGAGTAATTGGGTTGTCTTCTTATTTTTGTGTTACAAGAGTCCTTTATGTATTATGAGTATATTATCAGATATGTGATTTACAATTGTTGGCTCCCAGTTCATGGCTTGTATTTTTTATTTTCTTAGTGGTATCTGTTGAAAGATTTTTAAGGGGAAAAGGACAAGATAGACTTGTGCTTCAGAAGGATAGTTTGGCAGCAGTCCGTGGGATGGGTCTTTGGGGACAGAGAGCTCTTTCTGTAAGTTGTAACAAAGGGAAGAGGCAGAAGTCAAACTTCTTAAAATCCCCTGGGAACCAAAGGGTTATGAGCAGCCATTTATCAAAGCCTGTTTACAGTGCAGTTAATCAGTAAACCAGAATCCATGAGACTACCAATCTAGGGATGTGCAAAAACCTTTCAAGAGTTTTCCAGGATTCAGAGAGGAAGAAAAATGAGCACGGAGAGCTGAGAGGCTGTCCCAGAGCTGTGTGAGTAATTTCCAGCATTGAATGGGACAGCCCAGCGCCTCCTCTCAGGTGCTGTCACACCAGTGTTCACTGGTGGGAAGCCAAGCAGAGCTGGTTCTTGGCCCGTTGGATTTTGACTGGTAAAGAGGCGTGTTTGTAGCAGTGGGGGAGTGTTTCAGTGTCTCCGCTTGAAAAAAGTTCAGCAAGATGTCAGACCTGCTCCCGGTCTTCTTGCAACTCCTCCTGCTCTTCAAATGGGTCTCCCCAGTGACCTTTCGGCACCACCACTATGACGACCTCGTGCGGACGCTGTACAAGGTCCACAACCAGTGCCCCTATATCACACGAGTCTACAGCATCGGGCGCAGCGTGAGGGGGAGACACCTCTATGTGCTGGAATTCAGCGACTACCCTGGAATCCATGAGCTCCGTGAGTCCTGAACAGTTGTTGGAGGGTGTGGAGCAGGGTCCTCTACTTACTAGTGCAGAAATTGGGACCTAAGGAGGTCCGTGGACCCCTCCACCTATAACAGATTCTCTCTTTCTCAACCTGTGATTCATCTTTCCCTACTTGGCTATCCAACTTCCCCAGCCTCTGGGGGGCTGCAACCCCAATTTGGGCTGAGCCCACTACCCCTCCCCAGCCCTTGGGTTCTGTTTGCTAGAGACTTTCATGGTAAAAGGTGAATCTCTTCCCCATTTCCTTCCCATCCCCCTTCTTCCCCATCCACTCTCCCTTTTCTCTTGCCATTATTCTATCTTTCATGATTCAGTTCACGGGAGCATACCAGAAATAAATAGCCCTTCTAGTTCTGCCAGGAAGCTAGATGTGTTTGGTTAGTTTTATTTACTGGGATCTTTCTGTTAGTTTGTTTCTGTTACCAAAACAATCCGTGTTTACATTAAAAATTAGAAATTTGAGCCAGGCATGATGCTGCCTGCCTGTAATCCCAGAGTACTTGGGTTAGACAGGAGGATTGCAGGTTCAAGGCCAGCCTTAGCAACAGCAAGATTCAGTGACTTAGTAAGACCCTGCTTTCAAAATAAAAAACAAAAAGGGCTGGGAGTATAACTCAGGGGTAGAATGACCCTGAGTTAAATCCTCAGTACAAAATTCATGCATAATCCCACCACTCACAGATAACCATTATAAACATATTGATGCATATGTTTCAGACTTCCAGACTTTTTAAATGCATATTTATACCTGTGCATTGCAAGTTCCAGGCCAACCTTGACCACTTAGTAAGAGCCTGATTCAAAATAAAAAGAGCTGGGGGTGTAGCTCAGGGGTAGAGAACCCCTGGGTTTAATCCCCAGTATCCCCTCACACATACCTACTTCTCATATGCATATATTCTTTTTCAAAAAAATTGAATCACATTATAACTGTTTTTCTTGTTTCATAGTCTGTTATGAATAGTATCCATGTCTATAAATGTAGAACTATGTCACCATTTTTTGGCTGTGTAATATTCTGTTGAGTCAGGCATGGAAGTCCATGCCTGAAATAACAGTACTTGGGAGACTGAGACAGGAGGATGGCAGGTTCATGGCCAATCTCAGAAACTTAGCACCTTAATGAGACCCTGTTTTCAAAATAAAAAATATAAAAGGACTGGGGGCAGGGCGTGGTGGTGCACACTTGTAATCCCAGTACTTGGGAGTTTGAAATAGGAGTATCACAGGTTCACGGCTGGCCTCAGTTCCTTGGTGAGACCTCTGCAACTTAGTGAGACCCTATTTCAATATAAAGAATTAAAAATAGGGTGGGTGTATAGCTTGGAGGTAGAATGTCCCTGGGTTCAATCCCCAGTACCGCAAAAAATAAAAATATATAAAATAAATAAATGGATGGACTAGGGGTGTAGCTCACAGGCAGGACATCCCAGACACACAAACACACACATTTTATTGCATGGTTGTCTTTAACTGCTCACATATTGATGGACATTTAAGTAGTTCTTAATTTCTCACAGCTTTACTTATAGCAATTGTGACATTCAACTTATATCAATTCCTCCTTAAACTGTCAACTTCAACCCTCTTTTCCTCTCCACTCACACATCCCTGGCCCTAGCCGGGTCTTGTCACAGCCTGCCCAAGTTATTGCACTAGCTCTAAAGTGTCTCCTGACTGCTGACTGAGCTGCTCTGAACCTTCCATCTGGCACACAGATGTCAGAATGGTTTCCCTAATAACTGATAAAATCTCACTTTCTTACTTCAAAAAGCCAGTGGATTCTGGCTGTGAGGGCTTCAGAATAATACACCGGAGAGGGTGGGAGATGGCCTCGTGGTCACACGGGATAAGGGCTTTGCCTTGAAGCCGCTCTGGCATAGCAAGCACCTGCTTCTGTGTGGATCGCACGTTCACATGGAAGCTTAAGGTCATTAATGGATCCTGTGGGGCCAGCCCCCCACTCCACATCCACTGCTTGGTGTCCCTTTCTAGCATCCAAGGCCTCCTCTGAAGCTTTTTAATACAACACTAGCCCTCACTGACCCCTCTTTGCTCTGAAGCCCTGGAACTTTAGTTCTTCATCCTTTCGTTCCTTTCATTCACTCATTCTACAAATATTTACCAGTCACCTACTGTATGCAAGAATTTTTGTAGAGACAAGAAGTACAGCAAAGAATACCACTGAGACTCCCACTTTAGGACCTGGAGAACATTATGTTAAGTGAGATTAGCCAGTCACAGAAAGTGAAGGGTCATATGAAGTGTTCTCTAACATGCAGAAGCTAGGGAGGAATGGGGATACAAGAGGGACTCTAGATAATGGAGGAGAAACCCCAGTGGAGCCAGGGAGGTGGTCTAAGGGAAGAGGAGGGGGAAGAGTGAAGTTCACTAAAGGAATTACTACCATCAGCTATGTGTACATATGTGAAAATACCAATGTCAACCTCTGTATGGGGGGAGGGGGAGATGCGGAGGCAGCAGGGAGGGGAGGCATCCAGTTCTATGTGCATGTGTGTCACTGTCCCATGATTTACATTATGATGTGAGACAATAATGTATCAATAAAAGCATATTAAAAAAAGATCCCCACCTTCATGGGCCTGAATTCTAGTGGAGTAAGGGATGCAATAAATGGGTAATAGGTATATCAGATAGAAACAAAGGCTATTGTAAAAAGGAAACCAGAAAAGAGAGATAGGGATGCTCTGAGGAAATATGGGAAAGAGCAGGAGAGGTCACTGATATTTGGGAGAGGCTTTTTCCACTGAGGTGGTTTTAAACAGAAATCTGAAGGATGTGAGGAAGCATGCAATGATGATATTGGGGTGCGGGGTCAGGGGGAGATGGCAGACAGAGAAGAGTGAATGCAGTGCTCTAATAGCCAGAGGAGAAACAGCGAGTAGTCCCTGTGACTTCAGTGGACAATGGTAGAACAAAGGAGAGGTCAGAGCCAGATGCACGGGTGTGTCAGCCACAGGAGACCATGCAAGGCCTTTGTAAAGATTTTGCCTTCTTTTTTTTTGGTAAAGATTTTGAGTAAAGTGAGAAGTGACTAAAAGTTTTAAGCAGAAGAGTTTTAAATGATCTGACTTTAAAAATTTAAAAGATCTGTCAGAGCAGAGGCAAGCAAACTGCAGCTCAAGGCCCAGCCACCTATTTTGGAGAACACAGTTTTATTGAACACAGTCACACCAATTCATTTTTGTATTGTCTTGGCTGTTTCTGCTTGAAGAGTCAAATAGTTGTAACAGAATCAATATTTCCCACAAATCCTAAAGGATTATTCTCTGGCCATTCACAGAAAAAAATCATGAACCTCTGATTCAGGAGAAGAGACTTGTATAGGCTGGACAAATGCAAGAAAACTGAGGGGGAAACATCCCAGTAACCCAGGCATGAGGATGTGAGGCTTAAACCAAAACGTCGGTAGTTGTTATGAAAAGTGGTTGTATTCTGGCTATATTGAAAATGGGCCCAAAAGAATCTGATATTGAATATTGAATACCTACTAAGTGCATGGCACTGTACTGGGTTCCATCAGACAGTGATTCCCAGATTTTTGGATTTCACAGAGAAGTTTAAACATATTTTATAACTCAGATTGAAGGAGATTAAAATAGATTTTCTAAATTTTATTTTACCGAATATGGATGTGAAGAAAGCTTTCATCTACTATCACCAATATTTCATAAAAGAAAGACATTTAACACCAAGAAAAGTAAGAAAGATCTAATCTAAGATTAAAGGAATACCCTAAGATTAAAGAATACATGTTATAGAAAATCTACCCCATGCCGGGCGTGGTGGCGCACGCTT
This sequence comes from Graphiurus murinus, assembly GCA_004027655.1. NCBI lineage: Eukaryota > Metazoa > Chordata > Mammalia > Rodentia > Gliridae > Graphiurus > Graphiurus murinus. The sequence continues at coordinate 68,280 of PVLC010005111.1, read as the reverse complement.
GTAATCCCAGCATTCAGGAGGCTGAGACCGGAGGATCTGGGTTCGCGGCCAGCCTCAGCTACCTAGTGAGGCACTCCGCAATTTAGTGAGACTCGGTTTCAAAATAAAGACTAAAAAATAGGGCTGGGGTGTAGCTCGGAGGTAGAATGCCCCTGAGTTCAATCCCCAGTACCGCAAAAAAAAAAAAAAAAAAAAGAAAATCTACCCCATGATTCTACAAGCATCCCTTTGGAAAAAGACTGTTGGAGGAATACTAAGAAAAATAATAAAGGATGTGTCCTAAAGAAAACTAAAAATTATATGCATTGCTAAAGACAAGACCAGTAAACAAATTGGGACATGAGAAAAAATAGGTAAAACTCACAGCAGAAAGTGGAAAATACCATAAAAGGGAAGTCAGCAGAGAGCTCACTCCCAGCAGGACAGCCAAGATGGCATCACAGAGTAAGACGCATTTGAACTGTCCTATGAGGCTGGTGAGGAGGACTAGGAAGTGAAGAGGATTTGGAGATGAGGAGGTCAAAAGGTACAGAATCAAAAGAGTCACCGAAGCTGAAAAGGGTTGAGTGGAAAAGAAAGCACTTGGCAAGAGCTTTTCTCCTTTCTTTTATAAGGGAGAAAGAATGATCTTTAAGTGTTTCTAGAAGCTCTTGTTTCTTAGCTCATCTGAACAGTTAACATAGCCAGAGAAGACTAAAGATGGAGACAGAAGGAGACTCCTTCCTGTTCTGTGCCTCAAGACACGCCTTCTCAGATGTGAAGGAGACATTGTAGTTTCCCAAGTACCAGGAAAATTAAGTTTTCAATTGAGCAGATTAGCACATGTCATGCTGTAACATAGAGAGCTTATGGAAGGTTTTGGCAAAGCACCAGCCTCATCAAGTCTGAGTAACAGTGTGCTTACTGTAAAGGGTACTGCAAACGCCGGCTGGGCTTTGACATCTATTATATTCCTTAGATAGGCGGCATTCGAACAAGTCACTTAATCTCTTCCATCTCTAGTTCCTTCATCCCAAAACTAATAATACCCATTTCCAGGTTTTCAGTGGCGATCAGCAATAATGAACATAAATGCCTAGTACATCGTGAGGGTTCATAGCATGGTAATCCGTGTGATCCCTGGCATGAATTTTTGGAACTTTTGCAATTGGTTAGGCAGGAGGTCAGGGGTTATTTGGAAAGACCTAGTGAAAGCTAGGATTTTCTTTTATTCATTACTGAAAAGGAGGGGAAAGATCCTTTTTGCAAGATCAGGAGGCAATGGTACTTCCCACCGTCCTCAGTTTTTCTTTTCTTCCATGTGCATTGTGCCTTTCTCCACTAACAGTGGAACCGGAAGTCAAGTATGTGGGAAACATGCACGGAAACGAGGTGCTGGGCCGCGAGCTGCTACTGCAGCTCTCCGAGTTCCTGTGTGAGGAATTCCAGAACCGGAACCCACGCATCGTGCAGCTCATCCAGGAAACGCGCATTCACCTCTTGCCGTCCATGAACCCAGATGGCTACGAGGTGGCTGCTGCACAGGTACAGAGCCCGGGGGGGGGGGGGGGGATACCGTGGACAGAGGGAAGCCTCTGGGAAAGAGAGTAAATGCCAGTGGACAATATGTCCTCTGTCCCACTGTAAATGACACTCAAAAATAAAAGATAAGATGGCTGAGAGAAGAAAAACACAACATAAATATAATAAAAGATAAGCCAGGCACGGTGGTGCACACCTCTAATCCTAGTACTTGGGAGGCTGAGAAAGGAGGATTGCAGGTTCAAGGTCAACCTCAGCAACTTAGTAGGACATTCCACAAGTTAATGAGACCCTGTTACAAAAATAACATAGGGCTGGAGGTATAGCTCAGAGGCAGAATGTCCCTGGGTTCAATTCCTACGCACACACACACACACACACACACACACACACACACACACACTTTCTTTCTGTCCTCTATCAGATGAGGCAATAACTCTGGCCTCTCTCTGAGCCTTAGCTCCTTCTGTTCCTGCCCTGCTGACCCCAAGGTTTATTGTGCGGATCAATAACGCAATGCCCGTAACAGCATTTGAAAACTGGAAAACACTGTACAGCTGCGAAGGGTGTTGCAGAAAATACCCTTTCCCTGGGCTCTTAGCTTCACGCACTAAACACCCTTCTCTCTCCCACCTTAAACAGCCACTTCTGTTTGTGGGGAAAATACCAAGCACAGCAAGCTTTCCCCAGATTCGGGGGGAGGGATTAACTGTAGGTTCTTCATTCTTTATTTTATATATATATGGTGTGTGGGGGGGGGATACTGGGGTTTGAACCCAGAGGCACTATACCTCCAAGCTACACCCTCAGCCCTATTTTATTTTGAAACAGGGTCTCACTAAGTTACTGAGGGCCTTGCTAAGTTGCAGAGGCTGTCCTTGAACCTTCAATCCTTCTGTCTCACCCTCCCAAATACTGGGATTACAGGCATGCACTTCTATGACTAGCTATATTATAGTTCTTTCTATAGGGTTTGTTCCTCTACTAGTGTAGTATTCAGTTTTTCCAGTCTTTATTTTGGAGTTATGTTTGCAATGAGACAGATAATAAAAAAAATGTCTATAGCTTTTTTACTTTATGTCCTAACATAAATTCAAAGTGTCAGTGTGTCTCACTTTAAACCAATGGTTTTCCTTTATGACTATGCATCAGAATCACAGGTAAAGATTTCGGAAATATGGATTCCCAGGTCTCGTTCCAGACCTACTGAATTAGAGTATTGAAGAGTAAAATCAGGTATCTATCTGCCTTACATGATGGATACATTTCTTTAAAAGCTGTGTTTAAATATAAGGACTTGAAGCTGAGCATGGTGGTGCACGCCTATAATCTCAGTACTTGGGAGGCTGGGATAGGAGGATCACAGGTTCAAGGATGGCCTCAGCAACTTAGTGAGAACTTCAGCAACTTAGTGAGATCCTGTTTCCAAGTAAAATAAAGCTGGGGGTATAGCTTGGAGGTAGAATGCTTCTGGGTTCAACCTCTGGTACCAAAACAAAACAAATATATACATATATAGGGACTGGGGGAGGTAAATTAAGCATATCCTAAACCTTCTTGAGAATATGACAGGGGATTGAGTATAGGCAGATAGAGTAATAGAGCTAGGATGTTGAATCAAGCACAAATCTGATTCTTGCAATCACACAACTTCCTACTGAAATGAAAATGAAAGAAGAAAACTTTGTCGCACCCCTGGATATCAGAGAAAGGTGCCCACTGAGGTGCCTCAGAACGTGAGTTTCCAAAGAGAACTACAATTGGTAAGAGATGTGGAGGGGAACCCCAGCCTTTATTGTAGTTCAGAAACAAGAGAACCAGTTCAATCCTGCCCACCATAGATAGGGTGGGAGGAAGAAGGGAAAACCCTGCCAGGCCACCTAATCCCAGAGCCCAGAGATCTGAGGAGCCAGCTGCTGCTGCTCTCCTGGTGTGTTCTAGTTCAAAGGGGCAGATCTTGAACCTGAACCCCCGGGAGGACCCCCAAGTTCTCTGACTGTATAATTAACTGCCATGCCCAGAAGAAACAGGGGAGACTTGCCTGGCTATCAGACTTAAAAGCCATCTGCAGGAAGGCAGAATAAGGCCTTTCAAATGTGTCCACTTCCTAATCCACAGAATCTCTGATTATATTACTTGGCAAGAGGAATTAAGGTTGCAGATGGACCTACGATTGCTGTCATTTAACCTATACTATCCTGGATTACTTCAGTGGGCCCAGTATAATCCACCACAAAGGTCCTTTAAATGTGAAAGAGGGAGGCTGAAGGTCAGAATCAGAGAAAGAGAGAGAGAGAGAGAGAGAGAGAGAGAGAGAGAGAGAGAGAGAGAGAGAGAGAGAGTGAGTCAGTCAAAGAAGCTATGCTGCCAGCTTTGAAAATGAGAGAAGGGACCATAGCCCAGGAATGTGGATAGCCTCCAGACTCGAAGCTGGAACAGTCAGCAGATGCATTCCCTAGAGTCCTGGGGAGAAACACAGTCCAGCTGACACCATGCTTTTAGTCCTGTGAAACCGATTTCAGTCTTCTGACCTCCACAACCATAAGATAATAAACTCATGTTGTTTTAAGCCACTAAATTTGTGGTAATTGGTTATAGCAATAATAGGAAACTATTATATTACCCACCTTCTATTAGGGAAACCCATTCTTCTTCTTCCTCCTCCTCTCCCTCCCTCTCCCCTCTGTTCCTTCTCCTCCTCATCTTTTTTCTTTTCACAGTGCTAGAAATGGAGCCCAGGTGCTAGGCAAGTACTCTACACCCATGCTACACCCCCAGTCCAGGAAGCCCCTTCTTGTCAGACTAACTGATGACCAGTGTGTGTGGTGAATCAACAGATAAAGTTCTCAGTTATTAATACTGACAGTTAAGAGCTACATCAATAAGAATAAACCTGCAGTGGGACCCCCTGGAAGCATAAAGAAAATCACTGTGTCATAAAAGTGGACACAAACTGACACAGTAGATCAATGTTTCCACTGGAACAGAATTGATGGAGGAAACTTAAGAGGGCTTTAAAAACAATGTTATGTTTTGAGTGGTGATCAAAGAATAAAGGAGGAGCAGGATGCCATGAAAAAAGGACATATCTGAGAAGGGTTAATATTTCTTAGAGAAAGTTCCAGTGGCAGTACAGATGTGAGTTTTCAGCTGCCCAGCATCGGTTCATTCACCCCACTTGCAGGAACAGACAGGCGTCCACAGGGCTGCAGTGGGCAGAGTCCCTTTCTCCACTGCCACACAAAACATTAAATGGAATTTTGATTTTCAGAGGGCTTCCTCTTAAAATATTTCTATTTTAACACTACATATATTTAATTATTTATGTATGTATCTATCTCTCCACCTATATGCTGAATTCCTAGAATAATGTCTCATTTACTTCTTTCCCCTATCAGAGAGCTTTGAATAAAGACTTAAGTAAATGTTGGTTGATTAGATAGATGACTGGGTAAGTGAATGAATACCTGAGCAAATGGTGATCGAGTTTGAAGTGTGAGCAGAGAAATTAAGGGACTCAGAAAATTGATACTACTCAGAAGAAAGATAAGTAAAGATCCTAATTTAAGAAAAAGAAGAAGACGAAGAGGAGGAGGAGGAGGAGGAGGAGGAGGGTGGGTTTCCATGGTGCAGTCACTTTGGAAAAAAGCTCAGTAGTTTCTCAAAAAGTTAAACATAAGCTGGTCATGGTGGTGCACATCTGTAATCCCAGTACTTGGGAGGCTGAGACAGGAGGATCACAAGTTCAAGGTCAACCTCAGCAACTTAGCAAGGCCTTCAGCAATTTAGCAAGACCCTGTTAAACACGTACTTATCTTGTGATACAGCAATTCTCTTCCTAGGGAAAGAAAATATACAACCATACAAAGGCTTTTAAATGAATGTTCATAGCAGCTTTATTCACATCAGCTGAAAAGTGGAAATAACCCAACTGTCCATATACTGGGTTGAGTAGTATCCTTCCCCCTAAATTTGTGTTCACCTAGTACATGCGAATGTGCGCCTTTGAGGATATAATTAAGTTAAAATAAGGCCATACTGATTAGGGTAAACTCTAAATCCAATATGATTAATATTCTAATTAAAAGAAAGAGATTTTTAAATAAACACACAGGCACACTGGGGAGACATCCAGGAGAAGAAGGAAGCAGAAACTATAGAGGGATGTACCCACAAGCCAAGGAATGACAAAGATTGCCTCCAGCCATAAGAAGCTAGAAGAAAAAATGGAACCTTCAGAAAGCATGACCCTGCAGACCCCTAGGTTTCAGACTCCGAGCCTCCAGAGTTGTGAGAGAACAAAATTCTGTTATTAGAAACCTCCTGGTTTGTGGTAATTTCTTACCGCAGCCCTAGGAAGCTAATACAGCATCAACTGGTGAACAGGTAAACAAAATGCAATGAAACCATTCAGCAACAAAAGAATGAAGTACCAATACATGCTACAAATAGATGGACCTCTAAAACATATCTAATCATAGAAGAACACACAATGTATGATCCACTTATGTGACACATCCAGAGAAAACAAATCTGTGGAGAGATAGAAAGTGATGATGTAGGGCTGGGGTGACAATAAGGAGTGAATATAAGTAGAAATGAAGTTTTTTTCATTATTATTATTATTAATTATTTTGTGGTACTGGAGGTGGAACCCAGGGGCATTCTACCTCCGAGCTACACTTCTAACCCTATTTTTATTCTTTATTTTGAAACAGGGACTTGCTAGGTTTCTGAGAGCCTCACTAAGTAGCTGAGGCTGGCCATGAACCTGTGATCCTCCTGTCTCAGCCTCTCAAGTACTGGATTACAAGCATGTGCCACCATGCCTGGACAGACCTTCCTTCCTTCCTTCCTTCTCTCCTTCCTTCTCTCCTTCCTCCCTTCCTTCCTTCCTTCCTTCCTTCCTTCCTTCCTTCCTTCCTTCCTTCCTTCTCTCCTTCCTTCCTTCCTTCCTTCCTTCCTTCCTTCCTTCCTTCCTTCCTTCCTTCCTTCCTTCCTTCTTCCATTCCTTTTTTCCAGGTACTAAGGATTGAACCCAGAGGCATTTTACCTCTGAGCAATACCCCAGTCCATTTGTAAACATTTTTATTTTGAAACAGGGTCCCACCAAATTGTTGGGGCTGGCTTCAAACCTGTCTGAGCCTCCCAAGTACTGGGATTATAGGTGTGTGCCACTGTACCACCTGAAGTTTCTTTTTATTTATATATTTATTTATTTATTTATTTATTTATTTATTTATTTATTTATTTATTTATTTATTTGCAGTACTGGGGATTGAACCCAGGGGAATTCTACCTCCAAGCTACATCCCCAGTCCTATTTTTTTTATTCTTTATTTTGAAACAGGGTCTCACTAAGTTGTGGAGTGCCTCACTAAGTAGCTGAGGCTGGCTGAGAATTTGGATCCGCCTGTCTCAGCCTCCCAAGTACTGGGATTACAAGCGTGCACCACCACACCTGGCTTTGAAGTTTCTTTTTAAAGTGATAGAGATGTTCTAAAAATCTAAGATCACCTTTTAGCGTGTGATGATGGTTGTACAACTCTAAGTATACCAAAATTGATTGACTTCTACACTAAAAACAAGTGAATTTTATGGCATATAAATTATATCTCAATAAAATTTTGTTTGTTTGTTTGTTTTGTGGTACTGGGGATTGAACCCAGGGTGTGTGTGGGGGGGGCGGGGTTCTACCACAGAGATATACACCAGCCCTATTTATTTATTTATTTATTTATTTATTTACTTATTTATTTTGCGGTACTGGGGATTGAACTCAGAGGCATTCTACCTCCGAGCTATACCCCCAGCCCTATTTTTTATTCTTTATTTTGAAACCGGGTCTCACTAAGTTGTGGAGTGCCTCACTAGGTAGCTGAGGCTGGCCATGGATCCTCTGGTCTCAGCCTCCTGAATGCTGGAATTACAAGCATGCGTCACCACGCCCGGCTCCTATTTTATTTTGAAACAAGGTCTCGCTAGGTTGCTGAGAGTCTCACTACTTGCTGAGGCTATCCTTCAACCTGGGATCCTCTGGTCTCAGCCTCCTAAGTACACGCATCACCACACCCAGCTTCAATAAAGTTTTTTTTTTTTTTTAACTAGTGTTTCCACAATCCTGAAACACCTCACTCTTTTAGAGATTCTCCTGGGATCTCTCTTCTAGCCTGTGTTCTACAGGGAAACTTGAAGCACACCATTGGGACTTAGGATAAGTTAAAGAAGAAAATGCTACATCATTTGATATATTAACATCCATATCTAAGCGAGGTGTACAATGTTCTTGGAATACAGGATTCAATCTGAAGCCTTTACTGCTTATCTCTTCATTTTCTCCCTAGGGCCCAAATAAACCTGGGTATCTGGTTGGTAGGAACAATGCAAATGGAGTGGACCTGAACCGCAACTTTCCCGATCTCAACACCTACTTCTACTACAATGAGAAGTACGGTGGCCCCAACCACCATTTGCCCCTTCCAGACAACTGGAAAAGCCAGGTAGGAGATAGAATTTGCAAACAGAAGCAGGTAAATCAGTATTTGGAATTTCTTGCAGAAAAATTGCTAAACAGTCTTAACAAGTAAGAATTAAGGATCGACTCCATGTTAATTTGTCCAGAGCAATAACAACTGTATCTTATGCTTCCTCCAGGGAACACATGCTCACTAAATGTTTGACATCAGTGGTGGCAGGGTGTAGGAGGGGGCTGCGTGTGTGAAGGAAGCAGAAGCAATATCATACAGTTGCATGGTACTTAACAATTTTACAAAGTCCTTTCATGGCAGTGTTACAGTTGATCATTGGTGTGACCAATGCATCAAGAAGTGGTATCCAAAGCGGGTGTGGTGGTGCATGCTTGTAATCCAGTACTTGGAAGGCTGAGACAAGAGGATCACTGGTTGGTGGCCAGCCTCAGTTACATAGTGAAGCCCTCCGCAACTTAGTGAGACCCTGTTTCAAAATAAAACATAAAATTGGACTGGGGGTATAACTCAGAGGTAGAATATCCCTGGGTTCAATTCCCAGTACCACAAAAAAAAAAAAAAAAAAAAAAAAAGTGGTCTCCATCTCTGCTTTATAGGTATTATACTTACAGAGAAAATAATTTAAATCCACATGGCTAGTAATTGATGGAGTCAGGATTAAAATCCAGGCCTGCCAACTCTTAATCTAACATTCTTTCTACTAGATTGTTGACAGAGAACTCTAAGCATTCCATAGAGTTCTTACAGAGGAGGAACTGGATGCTTGTCAGCAGTTAGCTGGAGGAGACTCAGGGAGTCCAGCGCTTGTAGGTTTTCTTTTCCCTTTCTCCGGGAGCTCCCATTGGATGCTCAGGGCCTCACTCTCCAGGAGGCCTGTAACGTGCCCCCCCCCCAGTGTGAATGGTTTCATCACTGGTGGGTCTGCTCCTGGAAATAACTGCTGTTGTCCTCAGAGCATCATTGTCACCCTGGATTTTTACACTGTATGGTACAGTTCTCAACATTGTATTTGTGAAATCTAAACTTAGAGACTGTGGAGAGAAAAGTAAAGCAGGTATGAGCCTTTATATTGGGAGTGTCTTGGGTGGAATATTCTTAATGTTTTTATCTCTTCAGTGGAATATTCTTAGTTTTTTCCTCTTCAAATATGAAGCAAAAGTCATGCTGACATGTTAGATTTCTGTCAGCAACTTTCCTCTTGGCTCAAGTAAAAAAAAGTAAAAAATAACCATACTAATCAGCATATCTAGCCAAAAGAATGTTCTCATTTGTTAAACTTGTGTCTCTTAAATATGGTAGCTGAGTAAGTAATAAGTAGGGTCCCATTCTGTCTAAATCTTAGAAGGTAATAAGACAATGAGAAGCCTCTCTCACTCCCGATGGAGCAGCCTCGAGGAAGGAGTCAGTGAGAAGCTGCCTTGTTCTGGCAGAGCCTTGAGGAAAGGTCGGCTTCAAAGGGCTGAGCTCTTCCACAGACCAGGGCTAGTGCCCTTGGTCACCACGCTTTGGTAAATGGTGGGCTGCCTACACATCAGTGGTCCCATGAGATGGTATCCCCTGGTGACGTTGTAGCCATCTTGGTTTGCACGCCACCTACACTTCTCATATCTGGTAGGACTCTGTTTTCTTCAGACTTGCTATCTCCTCAGACCGCTTCCTGACGGAATTTCTCCATTGCCCTTCACTGCCTACCTCTCACCTCCTCACAGGTGGAGCCTGAGACGAGGGCTGTGATCCACTGGTTACGCTCCTTCAACTTCGTTCTTTCTGCCAATCTCCACGGAGGGGCAGTGGTGGCCAATTACCCATATGACAAGTCCCTGGAGCATCGGTTCCAAAATTTCCACAGCACTACCAACACCCCCACTCCTGATGATAAGCTTTTCCAGAAGGTATGCAGAATGGCAGCTTGTCCCGCCAGGGAGCGTGGGGCTCAGGAGACAAGCTTCAAGTCAGGAACATGTACAAAAATATAATAGAAAACACCACCTGCTTACGAGGGGCTAACAGTCTAGTGAGTTATATTTTGCTTTGAGTTATAAGCAATAAACTCATGGAAAAGTGATTTAAAATGAAAGCTTTATACTATAACTATGAAAATACTTAAGCTAATGACAAAATATATGCCAAAAGCTAGTGACATCAAGTATGAATTTTAGGGCTTCTAATTTACAATTTTATGGTGTCTGTGTTAATGAAAAATAGGCCATGCACATGAATCAGGCTTAAATAACAACTCAAAGCAGGAGAATAAAATTAATAGGTATTAATATACACTAATTTATATATTTTAAATTTGTAAATATATTTAATAATAAACATAATTATAAGATATATAAATTATATTATATATCATCATTATTTGTGAATGTGTTAACATATAATAATATGATTATATGTTGATATAATATAAATTATAATTAATAATGACAACTATTAGCCATTAATCAATGAATTATATAGAGAATAACATCAATCATTCCTTTGCAAAGTAAGTATATTATTATATTTTTCTCCAGTAATCTCATTTTGTCTACTATTACTAAAAAGAAATGAAAGACAATTATAGAGAAAGTCTGAATATGTTACTCTCCATGTTACTCTCTTTCCAACACAGAGCTCTCATCTGCCAGTACACAGTACTTTTCCTGCTTTATTTGCTTTTTAGTTTTGGCTAGAAAATGGTACAACAGAAAGAGACCTTCTGTACCAGCTAATGCCACTCCTTCTTTTGTACATGAAGAAATGTAGTTCCCAAGAGAGTAGGAAAATCAGAATATAGAGGTCTTTTAACTCTCTCTCTCTCTCTCTCTCTCTCTCTCTCTCTCTCTCTCTCACCTCACACACACACACACACACACACACACACACTTGCATGCACACCGTTACAGACATATATAATCTCTTGACTCCTGATCCTATTTTCCTTCACCAAAGCATATAAGCACTTGTTTATATCTACTGGGGCTTCTTGTCCTGAACCTAGTTCTGAGTATTGCCATATGAGTTAGAAATACTTGAGGTTATTTTCTGCCTGCTTTTCCTCTAGTTGGCCAAGGTCTACTCCTATGCACACGGGTGGATGTACCAGGGCTGGAATTGTGGGGATTACTTCCCAGATGGCATCACCAATGGAGCTTCCTGGTATTCTCTCAGCAAGGGTAAGGAGAGTCCTGGGACCACTGCTGAAATAGAAGGGCGCCCATTTCTCCTTCTGAACGCCAGTTTTCTCAGGAAAACAGTGGGTATCCTACAGAATTTTGAACTCTAGTAGAAATCTGAAAATTGGAGAAGTCTCAGGCTAGCATTTAGCATTGTCTTGTAAAACTCAAGTAGGGGTGCCTTGTGGATTTGTAATAGTGGTGGCTTACACAATACATTAGGGCTTCCAAGGAAAGTAATGGGGCCAAGTGAAGGTGAAGGGTGTGGGTTCCAAGTGTACATGAGTTAGAATCCCAGCTGGCCTACTTACCAGTTCTGTGCTGACTAGCTACTTAACCTCTCTGTGCTCTGATGGCCTCATCTCTAATCAAGAAATTAATTTGTTTGTTTGTACTAGGGATTGAACCTAGGAGCATTCTACCTCTGAGCTACACCCCCAGCCCTGTTTTATTTTTTATTTTGAAACAATGTCTCACTAAGTTGCTGACAGCCTAAGTTGCTGAGGCTGGCTTCAAACCTGTGATCCTTCTGTCTCAGCCTTCCAACTACTGGAATTACAGGAACGCGCAACTTTTTTTTTTTTTTGGTACTGCGGATTGAACTCAGGGGCATTCTACCTCCAAGCTATACCCCCAGCCCTATTGTTTAGTCTTTATTTTGAAACAGGGTCTCACTAAGTTACGGAGAGCCTCACTAGGTAGCTGAGGCTGGCTGCGAACCCGGATCCTCCAGTCTCAGCCTCCCAAATGCTGGGATTATAAGCATGTGCCACTACGCCTGGCTGCCATTTTTTTTTTTTTTTTTTTTTTATTGTAGATGTCCAGTTCTCCTAGCATGACTTGCTAAAGACTGTCTTTCTAGAAGCTAGGTGTGGTGGTGCTTGCTTATAATCCCAGTACTTGGTAGGCTGAGACAGGAGAATTGCAAGCTTGAGGAGAGCCTAAGCAAGACTCTGTTTCAAAATAAAAATAAAATAAGGCTGGGGGAATAGCTCAGAGGTAGAATGCCCCTGAACTCAATCCCCAGTACTGAAAAAAAAAAGGAAACAAAAACAAAAACACAATTGTTCTTTATTGAAAGGCCTTGTCCCCCTGTTAAAAATTATTTGATGATACAAGAGTTTCTGGGCTTTCTCTTCTATTTTATTGGCCCACTTGTTTGTCTTTATACCAGTACCACATTGTTTTGATTACTGTCGATTTATAGTGGGTTTTAAAGTCAGGAAAAAAGTCCTCTAGCATTGTTCTTTTTCAAGATTGTTTTAACTATTTGGGATACCTTTAGAGTCCATGTGAGTTTTAGAATAGGTTTTTCTATATCTCAAAAAAATTCAAAGGGATTGTGTTAAATTAATTGCAGGCACTTTAAATGAATAATTTTAATGTAAACAAATTTGATATATATGTGCTATCCTAATAATCAGAAACATATTAAAATAATTGGTTCCATTGAATGATTAAATAATGCAGATTAAAGCAAGCATTTGGTGGAGAAAAAACATAGTTGTTTTCTGCCTTTTCATGAGTCAATTTCTCTGGAAGAATTACTTTCAGATAAGTGTTGTGTCCTTAGTTAGGGTAAGGGATGTGAAAGCAAAATAGTCATCTCATCTCTAATCTCCTAGGGCTGAAAAACATCATAGTGTAAAGAAGAAAACCTTTTTTCCTAAAGGCAGAAATTACATATATATATATAATTTATAGAAATTATATGTAGCATATATATTATAAAAGCAGAAATATACATTCTAATAGTAAGGCACAACTAATAAGCAGACTTTGGAACTGATAAGAGGGACAAGAAAATTAAATCATGAAATGGAAAAAATGTAGAAGATGCAGATGACAAAATGAGCATGAATGAAGAAGAGAAAATGGAAAAGACAGACAGGCATGTGGATGGAAACTTGGGGAAAGGTGTTCGGAGGAGGAAAGTAAGCAGAGATCAAGAGGGAGAATAGACACTGATGAGGGTGGTGGCGGAGAAATCACGATTAAAAAGAGACAGGCTGGGGCACTGGGTGGGGACGTCTCTATACAGATCAGCCACTGGCCTCTTTCCCCCAGGAATGCAAGACTTTAATTATCTCCATACCAACTGCTTTGAGATCACACTGGAACTCAGTTGCCAAAAGTTCCCCCGCCAAGAGGAGTTAGAGCGGGAGTGGCTGGGAAATCGGGAAGCCCTAATCCAATTCCTGGAACAGGTAAAATCGCACTTTTCACCTTTCATGACTACAAAAGAAGTGTTCCCTAGTGACAAGCCAGGGTCCTGACTTTTGCTCTAACTTAAGGGTTAAGGGTTGCTTTTACCAGTGAGATTCATTCGTCCAACGAGACTGACCACAACCATTGGCCAGAAGCTTTATGATAAACTGGGGACTATGAGTAAAAAAACAAAACAAAAATTCCTGCCCTTAAAGAACTGACATTCTAGGCACTCCGCAACTTAGTGAGACTCGGTTTCAAAATAAAGAATAAAAAATAGGCTGGGGGTGTAGCTCGGAGGTAGAATGCCCCTGAGTTCCATCCCCAGTACTGCAAAAAAGAACTGACATTCTAGTGAGGACAGACAATAAACAAAATAAGAAAGTAAATTTTATAACATGTTAAAGGATAAATGCTATGAAGAAAGGGTTATAGAGAGGTGAGTTTTAAATAGAGATTTTAAGGAGTTGATATATATATATATATATATATATATATATATATATATATATATATATATATATTCAGGACAAAAAAAAAGAGGGGTCTCTGAAATGGACACATCAACAAACATAAAACCAATAACAGAATTTAAAAAAAAAAAAAACCAGTTTGAGACAGGCAGATTTGAGGACAGCCTCAGCAAGTAGTGAGACTCTCATCAACCTAGTGAGACCCTGTTTCAAAAAAAAAATAGGAGCCGGGCGTGGTGGCGCACGCTTGTAATCCCAGCATTCGGGAGGCTGAGACCAGAGGATCCGGGTTCGCGGCCAGCCTCAGCTATCTAGTGAGGCACTCTGCAACTTAGTGAGACTCGGTTTCAAAATAAAGAATTAAAAAATAGGGCTGGGGGTGTAGCTCGGAGGTAGAATGCCCCTGAGTTCAATCCCCAGTACCACAAAAAAAAAAAAAAAACAGGGCTGAGAATAACTCAGAACTCAGAGATAGAATGCCCCTGGGTTCAATCTCTGGAACCCCGGGAGGGGAGGGGCTCAACATCACTAATCATTAAGGCAATGCAAACTGAAACCACATGAGATACTATCTCACACCCATTAGGATAGCTTCTATCTATCTACTATCTATCTATCTACTATCTATCTATCTATCTATCTATCTATCTATCTATCTATCTGTGTTGGAGGATGTGGAGAGGTTGGAATCCTTGTGCACTATTGGTAGGAATTTAAATTGTGAAGCTGCCATAAACAGTATGGGAGTTCATCACAAAATTAAAAATAGAATTACCATAGGACCTAGGAATACAACTTTGGGGTATAAACCCAAAAGAATTTAAAGCAGGGTCTCAGAGAGGTATTTGCACACCCTTGTTCATAGCAGCATTTTTCACAATAGCCGAAAAATAGAAACAACCCAAGTATCTACTGATGAATGAATATATACACAAAATGTGATATATATATGTATATGTATATATACATATATATGTCACATTATATATATATCACATTATATATATAATGGAATATATATATATAATGGAATATAATATATATATATATAATGGAATATTATTCAGCCTTCAAAATGAAGGAAGTTCTGACATGTGCTTCAGCGTGGATGAACCTTAAGGGTATTATGCTATGTGAAGTAAGTTGATCACAAAAAAGACAGTGTGTGATTCCACTTACATCAGATATGTTGAGTAGTCAAAATCATAGAGAGTTGAATGTTGGTTTCCATGGCTGGGGAGAGGGGAGAAGAGAGAGTCATTGTTTAATGAATACAGAGTTTAGTTTCATGAGATGAGAAGAGTCTGGAGGTGGGTAGTGGTGCTAGTGAAACAACATTATAAACATATTTAATACCACTGAACCATACACTTAAAATTAAGATGGTACATTTTAAGATATGTAGATTTTTATCACAAAATTGAAAGAATTTTAGCTAGCCAGGCATGGTGATACATGCCTATAATCCCAGTACTTGAGAGGCTGAGAAAGGAGGGTCACAGAGTTGAGACCAGCCTCAGCAATATCAAGACTGTCAGCAACCTACCAAGACCCCATTTCAAAACAAAAAAATAAAAAGGGTTGGGAGTAGAATGCTCCTGGGTTCAACCCCCAGAAACACACACACACACACACACACACACACACACACACACACAACACACACACACAATTTTTTTAGTTTAAAAAATTCAAGATCAGGACAGTGGTGTGGCTGGAATCTCGGTGGATCTCAGGTGTAAAACAGCTTTGGTAAACAGCAATGAAATGAGGTTGCTAACAGGACTGTGGCTTCACAGACCCTCATAAGAACAGGAGTCTTCTCTGAGTGAGATGGGTTTTGAATAGGACAGTGACATGATTTGACTAAGGTTTAACAGGATCACTCTGTTCTATTGAGAAAAGCTTATTTGGGTGGAGAGCTGAAAAGAGACAGTTAAGGGACTGTTACTTCCTTGTGAAGATCAGATATGAATGCCAGGCACAGTGGCACGGGCTGTAATCCTAATACTTGAGAGGCTAAACAGGAGGATGCAGGTTTGCAACCAACATCAGCAACTAAGCGAGAGTCTGTTTCAAAATAAAAATAAAATAGGGCTGGGGGTGTAGTGTAGCTCAGAAGTAAAAAGCCCCTGGATTCAATTCCTAGTACCAGGAAAAAAAAAAAGGTGGGGGGGGGGGGACACTTTAAGACTCTAACAACTGTCCCAATGTTTTGTGAACATAACTCTGTACCACCAACTTTCTCCTACAGGTCCACCAAGGCATCAAGGGAATGGTGCTTGATGAGAATTACAATAATATCACAGGGGCTGTCATTTCCGTCAGTGGGATTAATCACGATGTCACTTCTGGTAGGTGGCCACTGCTTGGGCATGGGCAAGGAGCTTTCACTCATCTTCTTCAGCAGAACTGGGGGCCAATTGTAAGTCAGAAAGAACATGAGAGACCTCAAGGACAGTTGGGGTGGAGGAATCAAAGAAAGGAAGGGCACTAGAAATGAGGACAGTAAGTCAAGAGGTTGGATCCAGCAAACAAGATGTTTAAATGGAAAGTCTTTTGCTTGTGAAGCAAGCAATCCCTGAGAGGCAAGGACAGGGGAAGAAAAAGGAAAACATAGCTTCTCATCAGAGCCAGGAGTCTCTGCCATGTGCAACTTTGTCGAGTTATTTTTGAGCTCTAGACTATTAATTTCTCACACACTAGTGTGAAAAGAGGTAGAAAAAGAGAAGGACTGTAAAACTCCTGTCTAGCCTTGTCCCTGACTCCAGGATGGCAATACTTGTCCATCCAGAGAAGAGTTAGCAAGATGGCTCTACAGGCTTGCTGCAGGGCAAAACTGATGGAGGAGGTAGATCTTGGAGCTGCCTGGAACCTCCTAAAAGGGTACTGAAGAATGGTATTGCACACTGAACCAACTCAAATTGATCCTGCTGAACTCTTAGTTTTTTGTGTGTGTTTGTTTTTTTAACTGTGCTTGTTTGTTTGTTTTTGTTTTTGTTTTTTTTTTGCGGTACTGGGGGTTGAACTCAGGGGCGTTCTACCTCCGAGCTACACCCCCAGCCCTATTTTTTATTCTTTATTTTGAAACCGAGTCTCACTAAGTTGCAGAGTGCCTCACTAGGTAGCTGAGAGCTGAGGCTGGCCGGGAACTCAGATCCTCCTGCTTGTTTTTTTGTTTTTTTGTTTTGCGGTACTGGGGATGGAACTCAGGGGCATTCTACCTCCAAGCTATACCCCCAGCCCTATTTTTTATTCTTTTTATATTGAAACCGAATCTCACTAAGTTGCGGAGTGCCTCACTAGGTAGCTGAGTCTGGCTGCGAACCCGGATCCTCTGGTCTCAGCCTCCCGAATGCTGGGATTACAAGCGTGCGCCACCACGCCCAGCTCTGCTTGTTTGTTTTTAATGGCTAGCAGTAGCTACCACTGTCAGGGGTAGGTGAGATTTGCCTACCTTCCCACAATCTCAATACCAGCAAGGTTCAGCCACATTTTACCACACAAACATTTATTACCAAGCAGGCACCACACAGTTAGTTCATGCAGTCTTTTCAACTGGATGAAATCTCTGCTCTATGTTTTTTTTTTTTTTTTTTTTTTTTTTCCGGTACTGGGGATTGAACTCGGGGGCATTCTACCTCCAAGCTATACTCCCAGCCCTATTTTTTAGTTCTTTATTTTGAAACTGAGTCTCACTAAGTTGCAGAGTGCCTCACTAGGTAGCTGAGGCTGGCCTCGAACCCCGATCCTCCGGTCTCCGCCTCCCAAATGCTGGGATTATAAGTGTGCGCCACCACACCCGGCTGCTCTATGTTTTTTAAGGGAATCCCAGCACATCTTCAACGAAAGATTCATTCAAAGCAAAGGCAATATCCTAAAAGCAGAATTCTGCAGCTGCATAGTCAGGCATCAGACAACTGGAATCCGCCAGCCCAGTGGCTGGACCCAGGACTATTTAGGGATCCAACCTCAGGCATCACCCCTAGAAGCACCGTCTCGGGGCTTGCTAGACTTTTATCCCCCACTGAGGCAAGGGTGAGGAATGTCTCTAGCCACTGATAGGGAATACCACTAATTTCACCAATAAGTGCTCACTTCCTAACACTCATTGTGCTAAATTAACAAATTATTCATTTCACTAGAGGGAAAACAGCTATTGCTAAAATTCTTTATGCTACTTAGAAAACATCTAGTGTTGATTAAAGATACAGATAGTTGAAGCCCTCTTCCTGGCTGCATCTGGAATGGGCCTCTTACATTTGCTAACCACTCCTGAGTGTGAGCCCCCAATTAAGAAAATCACAGCCCTGGGGTATAACTTAAACTATCCAACATATGCATAATAACACACTGCCTTTGCTAAAGTATTTTAAAGTAAATTACATTTCATAGGTGGAATCTGAAAAGAGACTTCTTCGATATTGTCTGTATCACTCTTTATTGCATTTATTATTTCCATTTTTCATTGCTGCATACTTAGATTTAAAGACTCTATCACAATTGATTCTACAAAAATGGAAAGTCATTAGTGAAAATGCTACTACATTCCTACCATAAATTTTGAATTTTATTTTCCCTTTGGCATACTTTTGAAGGTGATGGAAGAAACATTAGAAATGTGATTCTCAGAATCAGACCTTTAGTGATCTATCTAGTCCAGCCCTCCCACTGAATATAAAATCACATGTATACAATACCACTGGCCACTGGCTGTCCCATCCACGGCTGCCATGGCTATCAGTGCAGTTGTGTACTACCCAGCTGCGTAGCTTTTCCAGGTGCCTGATTCAGCCTCCGTGCCCAATTCCATACAGCAGTCCATTTCTTTTTTGGTAGCTCTGTTTATCACATTAGTTTCCACTTCTGTCTAGCAAAAATCTGCCTCCCTGCAACTTAAACCCATAGTTCTCATTTTATTTCCTTAGGTGGATATTATTTCTTCACAGTGGCCTTTTGAACATCAAAAATGAGGTCTCAAATAGTTTCTTTAATCCATCAAAATATTAACAAACATTTTAACCTTTTCTCTCTTCTAGTGACCCTTTTACTGGACAGGAGTTTGTATTAAAATACAAGATCTAGAATTGAACATAATGCTTTCAGTGCCTCTAGAACACAGTGGAACGTGTTCCTAGGAGCTAGTCCTAGTATGGAGCATCCTTACGACTGATTTAGCTCTTCATCAGTTTTATAATGCTGTTAAGAAAACCAAGCTGTGGTCAGCAGAAACCTCCAGATCATCCTTCAGGGCTCCATTTGGGGCAGGTTTTTGATCAGCAGACTGAATTATATCTTGTAACTCCTAGGCAAGCACGGTGATTACTTCCGGCTGCTGCTTCCAGGAACCTACATTGTCACTGCCACCGCACCTGGGTTTGACCCAGAGACAGTGAGTGTGATCGTGGGCCCTGCGGCACCAACACTGGTGAGTTCAGTTGAGCTTCACAGAGCACCACAGGTATCACTTATTTCCGTGTCTTAAACAACCAATTGCTTAGTTCTACTCTTGGTCAAGCTTCCCTCTTATACCATTTAAAAAAAAAATCCATTGCTCTCCTCTCCTGATTTTTCTTCTGTCATTCTCCTATTATATCCTTCCCCACTTCCTTTGGGCTTTTTCTCACTCTTCTGTTTAACACAGCATCGAGATTAAAAGCACTGTATGATTTTAAATCCAGTTTATTTGTCCACAGACTTTGAGCAGATTGCCTAATTGATCTCACCCTGTTTCTTCCGCAGCAACTTGGTGCTAATAGTGCCTCCTTCACAAGAGGTTGAAAAGAGAAAGAGCTCATCTTTCAGTATAGTGACTGACACTTAGGCAGCGCTCAGCAAATAAATGTTAGTAAATCCTGGAGAGCCTTGCCCAGACCGGCTTCCCTTGGTTGCATTCCTTGGTGCCATCGGCAAGAGCTGCCACCAGATGGTGCTCCACCGGCCCTCTGGTGCAGTCTTGGTTTCCTTTTGCCCAGAACCAGCTGGTCTCTGATGTTCCACTCTCTATGGCTTTCCTTTATAGATACGGATCAGAAGCAAAGAACCTCTTTGATTAACAGCCTGGAACTTTCCATTGAGGTCATATTCGATGGGCATCTCATTAATTTCCAGATTTCTCAAATGAGGACAAAGTAATGAGGCAGTTGTATTTAATGAGCACCCACAACCCTTGTTTCCTACAGTCAGCTCCTTCCCAGGGCCTCCTTACTCTACCCTGTTCCTTCTCTACACAACCCTAGAGCTTAGCCGACCTCCCCTCCCCGTTATCAATGCAGCACAGCCTAGCAGCTCAACTTTTTAAATACCATAACGTCACCCAAAGACTCAAGTGTTGAAGGGGTGGTCTCCAATGCAGCGGTGTTCAGAGGTGGGTCTCTTGGGAAGTGACTGGATCCTAAGGGCTTTGACCCTATTGACGAATATTTCTATTGACAGGGTCATAGCTGATGGCACTATTAGGAGGGATGGAGCCTTTAGGAGGCAGGGACACTTTAGGGGAAGTAGGTCACTTGGGGTGTGCCCAGGAAGAGTTATCCCTCCTCCTCCTCACCACCTCTCTCTCTCCCTGCTTTCTGGCCTCCTTGAGGCGAGCAGTTTTCTCTTCTTTACCCTTCCACCATGATGTTCTGACTCACCACCAGCCTAAAAGCAATGGAGCCAGCTGACCACAGACTGAACCATCTGAAACCGTGAGCCAAAATAAATCTTTCCTCCTTCAATATTTTTCTCAGGCATTTTGTCACAGTGACAGAAAGCTGACAGAGTATTACAGAATTATCTCAATTGACCTTCACAATAATCCCATAAGGTAGATATAGTATCCACATTTGCAGCTGAGGACATTGAAACTTAGACAAAAAAATGTGGACAGTATCACACAGTGAAGAAGTTAAGGGACCAGAATTTGAGCCTATGACAGGCTCTTAGGGTGGCCTTTTTAGCCAGTGTGTCACTGGGCCTCATGCTACCCTTGAAATCTGTGTTCATAACCCCTTATTTTGACACATAGATTGTTACTGACAACCACACCAGAATATCTCCCTAGATCCCAGCTGGTGGGATTCAGCCACCTGTCCACATAAGAAATAAGCAAACTAAGTAAAAAGGAAGAATGGACTTCATGCAGTTTGATCAAACTAGGGAAAAGTGCCTAGATTATGTCTCCGCTGGTCCTATAGAAATGGTTACAATTTATAGAAACAAAAGCCAGGTGGTATATCTAGGTAGATTTAGTTAGGCTGTATCAGCTTTTGGCTTCCTTAGCCCCTGGAGCCAGGGTCTAGTTTTTATTCTCAGCACGAGGAAGTTTGGAAGTTCTCTGTTTCAGGGTCAGGGGAAAGAATTTTCTTTAAGTCCTTTGAAAATTCTCCTGAAATTTCTAAATAACACTCCTCCAGACCCTCTACTCTCATCTCCTACATGTTATTGATTACTCTTTTCTTTCTGCATCTGCAAGTAGAAGTAATTTCCATTTCAACCTGTTAGTTGATCCCAATCTCTCAGGCAATGCATTCTCTTTCCTGTTTTCTTTGTTATTGCCAGGTACCATAGTGCATTTCTGTAATCATAGCAACTTGGGAGGCTGAGGTAGGAGGATCCCAAGTTTGAGGCCAGCCTGGGAAACTTAGGGAGACTCTGTCTCAAAATAAAAAAAATAAAATAAAAAAGGGTTTGGGGATATAGCTCAATGATACAGCGACCCTGGATTCAATATCCAATTCAAAAAAAAAAAAGGAAGAAAGAAAACATCTGTCTTCTTGTTACAAGCAAGTCTACTTAATGCCAAATGCAAACAACTACACATTCTCTTGAATAACACAGTTTCAAAGCATTTCACCTCCCTTTTTCTCCATTACTGTAAATATAATGGGGGGGTCATTTTGATACAATTGTCAGATACAGTAACAACTAATCTGTTTACTGATCACAGTAGAGTCTATTTCCCTTCCCATTCTAAAGCAGATAGCCATCTGGCTGAGAAAAGAAAAAAGATTGTTTACTAAAGGGTACTCAAGTTACAATGGAGAGGCTTTGAAATATCTCCCAGGGTCCAGTGTTCTCTTTGCTTTCCCCCCACAGCCTTCCAGATGTTGTGGTGCAGGCCCTTCTCTCTCTCTCTCTCTCTCTCTCTCTCTCTCTCTCTCGCTCTCTCGCTCTCTCGCTCTCTCGCTCTCTCGCTCTCTCGCTCTCTCGCTCTCTCGCTCTCTCTCCTTTCCTAGATATCTGTATTATTAAATAGGAAATAGTAAATGATACATGATACAGTACTGTTGGCTCATCCCCCTGCCCCCTCCCCCTTGGAGAACTAGCAGAAAAATTGGCTGTGGCTTTTGGTGTTAGGAGCAGGAAATAACCCCACCGAGTGAGTGAGCGAGAGGCCTCTCACCAGTGGCCAGTTGTTAACTCCCTCTGGCTTCAGAGGCTCATGCTGTTCCAAGGGTGGAGGAGCCAGGACAGCCCCAGGGGAGTGTTAGGACACCATGCCGCTCCCTCTTCTTTCCAGCCTGCAGGGCTCTGTAGCTCCTCCACGCCCAGCCCAGAATATTCCACACTCAAAAGCATCTTTCCATCTGCCTGCAGCGGCCAGAAAGAAAGTTTCACTGTAGCCCTCAAAAGGATACTTATGGAAAGTTAGGAATACTCATGAAACGCTCAGGGAAATCTAGGGACTGAGAACTCATACCCTCATTCTCTATATCTGTTTCCAAACAACAGGGCAGAAGTTGGTTCTGAAGGTCTGAAACACTCACTGGCATGCCTGAGCAGGGCACCCGTGACTCATGCAGTCAGCATAAAGCAGATAGGTATCAGGACACCATCAATCAGAGCTCTTGTCCTAAGCAACAATATTGGTGAAATCATGGTTTGAGATGTAGATAATTTTTTCTAATACATATAAAATACAAGAATATAATTAAGTCTTTTCTATCTAAACATTAGCTTAATTTAAGAAACTGCTATTTTGTAACCTTGTTTAAGCTCTCATCCTTTTGTAATAAACTGCGAATGCAGCCAGGTATGGTAGTTAGGCTTGTAATCCTAGTACTTGGGAGGCTGAGACAGGAGGATCACAGGTATGTGACCAGTCTCAGCAACTTGTGAGATCCTCCACAATTTAGTGAGACCCTATTTCAAAATTAAGAATAAAATAGGGCTGGGGTATATCTTGGAGGTAGAATGCCCCTGGGTTTAACCCTCCCCCCACAAAAATGCAAATGCCAACCCTCTCCTGGTACCCCATTTTAGCCAATGATGTGAAGACTGTGAAACCACATTCTCACCAATATGAGTAAGGCAAAGAAAATTTGCATTAGGAATAAAAGTCCCAGCAGGTACTCTGCCAAGCCTGCTGCATACCTGGCTTCCCTGGTGGTAAGACCTTTTTGCAAAAAGTAAAACCACCGTGCCAAGCCATTTTCAAACGCGTGTCTTTTCTTATGACACCATAGAAATTTATCTCTATCATAAAGTGTGTATTTAGTTTATCTCACCACACCCTATGTATGGCCAGTGGCTGTGTGCCACTTTGGGGGGAATATTAGCCAAGTCTACAGAATGCTGTCAGTGCTGGCCTGGATTGTTGTTTTTTTTTTGTTTTTTTTTTTTTTTGCGGTACTGGGGATTGAACTCAGAGGCATTCTACCTCCGAGCTATACCCCCAGCCCTAGTTTTTATTCTTTATTTTGAAACCGAGTCTCACTAAGTTGCGGAGTGCCTCACTAGGTAGCTGAGGCTGGCCGCGAACCCGGATCCTCCGGTCTCAGCCTCCCGAATGCTGGGATTACAAGCGTGC
>PVLC010005111.1:0-44536 GCA_004027655.1 Graphiurus murinus | reverse complement strand
GATTGTTGTAATAATTCTGAGTCTCCCGCCCATGGAACCAGGAACTATGGTGAAAAAGAGTCCACACTGACCTCCTAGCTTCTGCTTTTTCCCTTCCAGGTTAATTTCCAACTCAAGAGAAGCATGACTGGAGTGAGCACTGCGAGGAGGGCTCCTGGTGGAGGGGAGGGCAGCAGGGTGAAAGTGCATCCCCGGATACCCAAAAAGAAAGACCCGGCCGACAGGCAGCGGCACAGAGGCCCTGCCTGACACCCACAGAGCCCGCATCCTCGCCAAGGCCTTGCTCCTGCTCTCAGCCGATGAGGCGTGCTTTCTGTTTTATTATCTGGGACATATTTAAATATAAGGATATCCAGAACAGTCCTGAATGGTCTTCATTTGTTCCAGGAATAAGTTCTCTCTGGGCTAACATTAAAGGAATTGAAAACCGGTGCGATTGTACATATATCCAGTGGGGTTCAGGAAGGTTTCTGGTTCCGGAAGTCTGGTTTAGGTCCAGTTCATGGTGCATCCAGAGACTGGTTCTGCCTGGTTGCCCATTCTCCCTTCAGAGTCTGGCAAGAGCTTTTGACCTTGTGGGTGCTCAGGGAAGATTTCCGCATGATAATGGAAATACTACATCGATCCATCTTGAATGTTGTGCCCATAGCAAAACCAGGTGACTGGTGCTGATCCGGAAATCTCCAGAATATTTCCACAATAGCTGCTAATTTTCCAGTAAGAGAATGATTTGATAAATCTGGTGTGGTGGCACATGCCTATAATCCTAGTACTTGGGAGGCTGAGACACGAAGATCACAGCCTCAACAAGTAGTGAGACTCTCAGCAACCTAGTGAGACCTTGTTTCAAAATAAAAAATAAAATAGGGCTGAGGGTGTAGCTCAGAGGTAGAATGCCCCTGGGCTCAATCCTCAGCACCATAAAAAAATATATATATATATAAATGAACTTGGGCCAACACCTTAAGCACAGCCTCGGAGACCTAAAGGCAGGGCATCCAGGTGAATTGCACCCAGACTCCTGACCAATCAAAGTCATTTGTGCAGTTTGAGCCTCCAAACATGCCAATTTGTTGTGCTGGAAAAGAAAACTATAAACCCTCTCTCTCTCTCTCTCTCTCTTGTAAATTAGGTAAAGTAAAAATAAATCAGACATAAATGACAAATCATGATCATTATACTGAGTGATGTTGCTGCCATGCTCCTGTCTTCAGTAAATATATGTAAAAAGAAAACACAGGAAAAAAAACAAAACATGCGCTGGGCGTGGTGGCGCACGCTTGTAATCCCAGCATTTGGGAGGCTGAGACCGGAGGATCCGGGTTCATGGCCAGCCTCAGCTACCTAGTGAGGCACTCCGCAGCTTAGTGAGACTCGGTTTCAAAATAAAGAATAAAAAATAGGGCCGGGCGTGGTGGCGCACGCTTGTAATCCCAGCATTCGGGAGGCTGAGACCGGAGGATCTGGGTTCGCAGCCAGCCTCAGCTACCTAGTGAGGCACTCCGCAACTTAGTGAGACCCGGTTTCAAAATAAAGAATAAAAAATAGGGCTGGGAGTGTAGCTCGGAGGTAGAATGCCTCTGAGTTCAATCCCCAGTACCGAAAAAAAAAAAAAAAAAAAAAAAAAAAAAAAAAAAAAAAAATAGGGCTGGGGGTATAGCTCGGAGGTAGAATGCCTCTGAGTTCAATCCCCAGTACCGCAAAACAAACAAACAAACAAACAACGACAACAAAAAACATGCAACACTTTTAAAGTAAAAGGACAGGTGTAAGCCAGGTGTGGTGGCACATGACTGAAATCTCAGTACTTGGGAGGCTGAGACAGGAGGATCACAGGTTTGAGTACAGCCCCAGCAAGTAGTGAGACTTTTTATCAACCTTGCAAGATGCTGTTTCAAAATAAACATAAAAATTAGGAATTAGGGCTAAAAGTTGCTCAGAGGTAGAATGCCTCTGGGTTCAACCCCCAGTATCAGAAAAACAAACAACAACAAAAATAGGCAGATGTAGTCAGCTGTAACCAGTAGGTGACTAGGATGTTTTCTCTCTCTAAAAGCACAGATCTCTGACAGCCTTTGGATAACTGCTGTATTTGCCTCACATGGTTCCTATTATTTTCACCACAGCACTTGTTAGTGGATCGTGGACATTTCACCATTGGCGTGGATACGGATACTAAAGCAAGAGAAAGTTTACTAACTGTCCAGAGATTCTCCAGACAGGATCACACATCTCCAGTGGGAGCTCTCCTCCCTTCCCCAAAGGTTCAAACTCAATGACCAGTGCGCGACACACCAACCTCTTCTATTTGCCACCAGGACACTTGGAAAGAAAAAGTGGAGAGGGAGCCTTCTAAGCCAAACCCAATAGTCTCACAATTTGAAATTTTATTCTAAAACAGCATGCCCTCAATACTTGACAACATGTCAAGTTTATTTCTGTTAAAGATCCAGGCTGTGAATTCAGAATATGATCTAATAAGAAATACACACTTGGTCTCTGTCCCCTGGCATGAAGCTTCCAATGCCCTTGTAACTTTCTGAATGATAGGGGTGCCAGGAGCATCTTCTGCTATTCTTAGCAAGCCCTGGCGTTTCGGCTACACCTGAATTTATATTTATGAAATGACTGGTAGCTGAAAGCACTTAGATAGCCTGAGATGGGGCTGGTTCCCCGAGGAACCAACCATGTGACTAGAGATTTGGAACACACATACATACACACACACACACACACACACTCATGCCCATCTAGGGAGGACAGAGGGGCTGGGGATTGAGTTAATCACCAATGGCCAGTGATTTAAGCAATTATGCCTATGTAATGGAACCTCCATTGAACCCCTAGAAATAAGGGGGTTGAGAGATTCTGGGTGAGTGAGCACAGCCCCCTGCTCCAGTGGTGGCACACGCCACTTCCTCAGGGACAGAAGCTCTTGTGCTCTGAACCCTTCTGATTTCACCCTAAGTACCTCCTCAATTGGCTGTTCCTTTGTATCCTATGTGTGTATCTGTGTGGGACTGGGGATTGAACTCAGGGGTGTTGTACCTTCCAGCCATATACATATATATATATATATGTATATATATATATATATACACACACACACATATATATATACATATATTATTATTATTGTGGTATTGGGGATTGAACCCAGAGGCATTCTACCTCCCAGCTACACCCCCAGCCCTATTCATTTTTAATTTTGAAACAATGTCTTGCTAGGTTGATGAGAGTCTCACTACTTGCTGAGGCTGTCCTCAAACCTGTGATCCTCTTGTCTCAGTCTCCCAAGCACTGGGATTACAGGTGTGTGCCACCATGCCTGGCTTATTTTTTTCACTTTGAAACAAGGTCTTGCCAGGTGTGGTGGTGACGTTTGTAATCCCAGTACTTGGGAGGCTGAGACAGGAGGATAGCAGGTTCACAGCCAGCCTCAGCTACTTAGTGAGGCCTTCTGCAACATACTGAGAACTTATTTCAAAATAAAGAATACAAAATAAGGCTGGGGGTGTAACTCAGAGGTAAAATCCCCCCCCCCCCCTAGAGTCAATCCCTAGTATTGAAAAGAAAAAAGAAAGGGAAGAAAAAGAAACGGGTCTTGCTATGTTGCTGAGGGTTTCACTAAATTGTTGCACCTGGCTTCAAATCTGCAATCCTCCTGTCTTAGCCTCCTAAGTACTGGGATTATAGTATACACCACCACACCCAGCTTCCTTTGTATCCTTCATAATAAACTGGTAATAGGAAGTAAAACACTTCCCTGAGTTCTGCAAGCTGGTCTAGCAAATTATCAAACCCACAGAGGGCCATGAACCTCCTTATAATTAGTCATTCCAAAGCATGGAAGGCTTGGACTTGTGACTGTCATTTGAAGTAAAGGCAGTTCTGTGGAGCTGTGCCCTTTAACCTGCGGGGCTGATGATAACTCCCAGTGTTAATGTCAGAATTAATTGATGTTGGACAACCAGTTGTTGTTCAGAGGTTTGGAGAATTGGTCCTTGGTGTGTATGTTGTGGGGGGGGGCACAATTTGGTGTCAGAAGTGTTCCGTGGGTAGAAAGGGATCAAGGTAGTAGTACAGAGCAGTTCATTCACCCAATAAATTTTAAGTCTCACTTATGAATCAGACCCTGTGTTAAAAGTTGGGGAGATGGTGGGTGAATCAAGAGATGTGGTTTCTAGCTTTTGGGAATTGGAGAGATTTGGAGGGAGAGACAAAGAATAAAACAAATTAATACACAAATACATGACAACTGTTAGTGTCTGAGAAGAGGGGCTGAGAGAGGAGACTCCAGGAGGATTTTTTTTTTTTTTTTTTTTTTTTTTTTTGGGTACTGGGGATTGAACTCAGGGGCATTCTACCTCTGAGCTATACCCCCAGCCCTATTTTTTATTCTTTATTTTGAAACCGAGTCTCACTAAGTTGCGGAGTGCCTCACTAGGTAGCTGAGGCTGGCCGCGAACCTGGATCCTCCGGTCTCAGCCTCCCGAATGCTGGGATTACAAGCGTGCGCCACCACGCCCGGCTTCCAGGAGGATTTTGATGTAGGATAAGTAGGAAAAGCCAGGCTTGGTGACCTGTGCCTGTAATCTCAGTACTTGGAAGGCTGAGCCAGGAAGATCGAAGGTTCGAGGATACCCTTAGCAACTAGGCAAGACTCTTTTTCAAAACAAACAAACAACAACAACAACAAAAATTAAAAGAGCTGGGAGTGTAGCTCTGAGGTGGAACGCCCCTGGGTTCAATCCCAGTATCACCACTCCCTCCAAAAAAAAAAGGATAACTAAGCCGGGCGTGGTGGCGCACGCTTGTAATCCCAGCATTTGGGAGGCTGAGACCGGAGGATCCGGGTTGGAGGCCAGCCTCAGCTACCTAGTGAGGCACTCCACAACTTAGTGAGACTCGGTTTCAAAATAAAGAATAAAAAATAGGGCTGGGGGTATAGCTCGGAGGTAGAATGCCCCTGAGTTCAATCCCCAGTACCGCAAAAAAAAAAAAAAAAAAAAAAAGATAACTAGGAAAGCCTTATCTGAAGAGGTGGTATTGAGCTGATAAAAAAATAAATAAATAAAAGGATAAGAGGAAGGCTTACAAAGATAGGGGTGAGAGTTCCAGGCAGAAGGAACAGCAAGTCCAAACCCAAGAATGTGGTGGGAGGAACCTGATTCTACAGCCCCATTTCTTGGTTCTAAGGCTCCCTGTGCACGCGCGCATGCGCACGCAGTTTCCTGACTGACGATCTGGATGTGCTACAATTCGAATTCAGCACAGGTCCAACACAGCGTGACATCCAAACCACATCAAGTCTAGTCACAAATGAACCAGTAAGACTCACTTTTTCCATGACAACACAAAACACCCCTTACCCGAACCAACTAGCTCAAAAACAAAGCTCTAGAAAGGGGGGGCAGCAAGGCCCGGGCCAAATCTAGACACGGAGAAGTCAAAGTCCCAGTGTCTAGAGCCCGTTGCCCCGGCGGTACCCGGGCTGGTCTCACCCACACGCTCCCAGCACACACCCCGCGCTCAGCCCTCACGCCCACCTCCTGCCTGGAAAGTGGCTTCATTTCTACCTCAGCACCAACTTCATGCTGGCTGTTAAGGACGGGTAAATACTCCCCCTGGGAAAATGCCTAAGCAAACTTCAGTTGTCACCTCCTCCTAAAACTTAAATTCTGCTGCCGCCGCTTAGAAAGGCCTTTCCCTCCGTTCCCTCTTTTCTCCCTCACTGATTCATGACCTTCCCCCGTCCCTTTTCCCTCCCGGGTCTTTCTTTTCCCACTTCCATTCTCCTCGCTCCTCACCTCACCCCATCTGGGGGACAGAGGGTCACCCGAGGGCCTGTAGCCTTTCCGGGTTGGGTGGGCAGCAGCCTTCGGGTTGCTTGTTTTTGCTGAGGCACTGCGGGCCCCTGTGGCACAGTCCCCAGGAGGAGGTAACTAAAATCATTCTTGGATCCATATTCGCACCATAGGCAGAGGGGGTTGAGGGAGGCCTCTCGATTTCCTTTTAGACTGTGCCACCGGAGGCCTTGGAAAGGAGACTCCATGCTGAGTGTGAGATCAAAGGAGTTAATGAGTTTCCTTAAATCCCTTCTGGAATCAGATGAAGTGTGAATAAGCTAAGGAAATGACCACAATTCATTCTTTTTCAAAATACCCAAATGTTTACATACACTGTAGTTTATTGCAGATTTTCATTTCACAGATTGATTTTTTTTTTTTTTTACCTCTGAGCTACACCCCTAGCCCTTTTTATTTATTTATTTATTTTTATTTTGAAACAGGATCTCACTAAGTTGCTAAGAGTCTTTCTAAGTTTCCAAGGTTGGTCTCAAACCTGCAGTCCTCCTGTCTCAGCCTCCCAAGTACTGGGATTACAGGCATGTGCCATCATGCTCAGTTTAAAAAAAAGTTTTTGTTTTTGTTTTTTTTTTTTTGCGGCACTGGGGGTTGAACTCAGGGGCATTCTACCTCCGAGCTATACCCCCAGCCCTATTTTTTATTCTTTATTTTGAAACCGATTCTCACTAAGTTGCGGAGGGCCTCACTAGTTAGCTGAGGCTGGCCACGAACCCGGATCCTCCGGTCTCAGCCTCCCGAATGCTGGGATTACAAGCGTGGGCCACCACGCCTGGCTAAAAAAAAGTTTTTTTAAAGCTGGGTGTGGTGCTGCAAGCTTGTAATCCCAGTACTTGGAAGTATGAGACAGGAGGATTGCAGGTTCATGGCCAGTCTATTTAGTGAGGCCCTCTGCAACCTAGTGAGATCTTGTTTCAAAATAAAAGAATAAAATTGGGATGGGGTGTAGCTCGGAGGTAGAATGTCCCTGAGTTCCATCCCTAGTACCACAAAATAAATAAATAGATAAATAAATAGATAGATAGATAAATAAATAGATAAGATTCACTCACTGTCTATTTTTAGACTAATTTTCTATTAAAGGTAATGGGAAAAATACAACTGCTATCTATTATCACTATTGGTTTATAAATACATGCCCAGCTCTTAAGCACATTTTAAATTTTATTGTGAAAAGCTGGGCATGGTGGCACATGTAATGTGTACTTGGGAAGCTGAGGCAGGAGGATCGCAGGTTCAAAGCCAGCCTTGGCCACTTAGCGAGGCTCTCAGCAACCCAGTGAGAATTGGTCTTCAGAATAAGAAATAAAATAAGGCTGGGGGTATAGCTTGGAGGTAGAATGCCTCTAGGTTCAATCCCCATACCAAAATAATAGTAATAATAAATGTTACTGTGACTTTTTAAATATACTTTTATATTGGTGCATTGTAGCCTCCCATCAGAATGTAGTTCAGAGTGATGGTGACATATATGCCCACAGCACTTGGTGTTACTGTGGCTTTTAACTCTAGCAAACTCAATCATTCAACAAAAATGTATTAGGGACATCTATGAGCCAGATACTTTGCTAGTCAATGGAGAGATAAAGATAAATTCAATAGTTCTACCTTCAACAAACGTACCACCCATGAGGAGCGTGGGAGGCGGAGGCAGGCCACTCTTCAGGGTGTGTGGGGCGATGGAAGTCAGCTTGTCAGAGGCCAAGGAATCATAATCCACTTAATCACCCCGTTCCCTACTTTGCTTGGCTTAGTACAGTGGGAAGTCAGATGACTCATTTCTATGAAACGTTGTACACTAATCTCAAACAGATCATTATCATATGGGGGTGGAAGACATGAACTAGGCCACAAATTCAACAAGAGTCAACAAGGGGCCCTGCTGCTTAGATAGGGAATGCTTTCTGAGTCTGGGCCAGAGGACAGTGTCACAGCACACGATGCAGAGTCTCACATGGCCTCCTAGAAGTCTTCTTCCTCTAGAGTGTGGGATACAGTTCTTGGCACATTTTTAGAAAGGACATTGAAGGCCACAGTATCACTAAGCCCCGCAGATGCCCCCGGATAAAACCTTGCCAAGGGAAGGCAAGCATGGCCAAAGTTCCTAAACCAGCCGCAAAGTAGGAGCCCAGGTTGTACAGTGGAGACTTTGAGACCTGGCAGATGGGGGTTTGAATCTCGGCTTTGCCTTTTATAAGCTCTGATGTTGTGGGTGAGCTGTCACAGTGACACAAGTCTGTAATCCCAGCCACTGTGGAGGCTGACTGAGGAGGGTCAAAAGTTTGAAGTTAGCCTAGGCAGCTTAGTAAAACCATCTCAAAATATAAAACAGTACAAGGCTGGGGATATAGCTCAGTGTGAGCTTTTGCCTCACAAATGTGAGGACCTAGAGTCAACCTTCAGTACTGTAAAAATAATAATAAGCCAGGTGTGGTGGCACACGCTTGTAATCCCAGTATTTGGGAGACTGAGACAGGAAGCTTATAGGTTCGCAACCAGCCTCAGCTGCTTAGTGAGATCCTCTGCAACTTAGTGAGACCCTGTTTCAAAATAAAGAATAAAAACTAGGGCTGGGGTTGTAGCTCAAAGGTAGAATGCCCCTAGATTTAATCCCCAGTTCCACAAAAAGAAAAAAAAATCTGGCTGGGTGTGATGGCACATGCCTGTAATCCCAGTATTGTGAGGTTAAAACAAGAGGATCACATCCAGGCATGGTGGTGCATGCTTGTAATCTCAGTACTTGGGAGGCTGAGACAGGAAGATTGCAGGTTTGCGGCCAGCCTCAGCTACTTAGTAAGGTCCTCTGCAACTTAGTGAGACCCTGTTTCAAAAATAAAGAATAAAAATAGGTCTGAAGGTGTAGCTCAGAGGTAGAATGCCTCTGAGTTCAATCTCTAGTACTACAAAAACAAAACAAAAAACAAAGTAAGTACATTTAAACAAACATATTAAAGAGGTATACCATGTAGCCAAGAATTATTATAGTGGTTTAGAATATCAGATTATAGTGAAACCGGGTGTGGTGGTACATACCTATAATCCCAGTACTTGGTAGGCTGACATAGGAGGATCACAGGTTCAAGGCCAGCATAAGCAACCTATTGAGACCCTATTAAAAAAATAAAAATATAAACAGATGGGCATGGTGGTGCATGCTTGTAATCTCAGTATTTGGGAAGCTGAGACAGGAGGATTGAAGGTTCTCGCTACTTAGGCCCTTTGAAACTTAGTGAGACCCTGTTTCAAAATAAAGAATAAATTAGGGCTGGGGGTGTAGCTCGGAGGTAGAATGCCCCTGGGTTCAATCCCCAGTACCACAAAAAAGATAAATAAATAAAATAAAAAAATATAAAAAATAGTGCTGGAGCCGGGCGTGGTGGCGCACGCTTGTAATCCCAGCATTTGGGAGGCTGAGACCGGAGGATCCAGGTTCGAGGCCAGCCTCAGCTACCTAGTAAGGCACTCCGCAACTTAGTGAGACTTGGTTTCAAAATAAAGAATAAAAAATAGGGCTGGGGGTATAGTTCGGAGGTAGAACGCCCCTGAGTTCAATCCCCAGTACCGCAAAAAAAAAAAAAAAAAAAAAAAAATAGTGCTGGGCATGGTGGCGCACATTTGTAATCCCAGCATTTGGGAGGCTGAGACCAGAGGATCTGGGTTTGCGGCCAGCCTCAGCTACCTAGTGGGCTAGTGGGGCACTCTGCAACTTAGTGAGACCTTGTTTCAAAATAAAGAATAAAAAAAAAATTAGGGCTGGGGTATAGCTCGGAGGTAGAATGCCCTTGAGTTCAATCCCCAGTACTTAAAAAAAAAAAAAAAAAAAATATATATATATATATATATATATATATATATGGCTAAGGGTGGGTGTAGCTCAGAGGTAGAATGCCCCTGGGTTCAATCCCCAGTACTACAAAAATAAAAATATTTTTTTAAAAAAAGGGGCTGAGGGTAGGTGTAACTTGAAGGTAGAATACCCTTGGGTTCAATCCCCAGTACCAAAAAAAAGATAAAAAAGATTATAGCAAAAAGTGTAAGATTGAAACATGCAGGAAGCATAGGAAGGACCAGGCAAGCTACTTAACCTCATGGAGCGTCAGGTTTCTCATTGATGTACTGAGGACAAACATGACTACCTTGCTGGGTTATTGTCATGGTATATGCTAGGAAAAGAACAACTAATATTATTTGGAGAAGAAAAAGACAGGCTTGCTTACCTTGCTTCATTATTGTGGGCAACCAGGAGAAGAAAACAAATGACTCATAAAAGATTTTTTTTTAAAGTATTGATTCTATTCAAATGAACAATCCTAGTTCCATTTCTTGGGGAATTCATTTTCAAAGTATTACTTCAACTAGGCATTTGTGTAATATTAAGGTAGACTGCTTATTTGTTTGCCTGTTTGGATTTTACTTCTAAGTGTCAAGGAATTTCCTGTTTTCCTTTAAATCATTCAAAATTCTGTAAGAAGGAAGAAAGGGAGGCCCTCAGCAACACCATTGTCGATGTATCAGAGCAGCCCTGAAGAGGAATGCGAAGATTTTTTTTTTTTTTTAGAGTTCAGAAACTTCCTCACATGTGCCCTCCTCTTCTGGGAAGAACAAAACAGAAACGGCTTTACTCTTGCCACGCCACGGGGAGTCTCTTCCTAAGTGGAACCAAATGGCCTCTATTGCCTTCTAGGACTTGAGCTGACCCTAGCACAAGTCCACCAAACAGATCTCTCTCCATCAGAACCATCCTGGACTCCTCGCCTCTCCGAGAGATGGCAGGACTTCCCCTGCCCACCCCCACCCAGCCTGAATCCTCACCTTTCACACTGAGACTCCCAGGTACACTCTGGCACCAGTTTGATGAATAGTTAGTATTTCCCTGTGATGCAGCTTCTTTTCTGACGTTTTAGGATGCAAACTTATGTTGTCTACATTTTACCACTAAGCTGTTAGACAGTGTCTTCTGTTCTAGTATGAATAAAAAGGTATTATTTTATCCGTCCTGCCCCTTCTAGACTGGAGCCCCTGGACTAACAGCTAGCTGACACATGTGCAAGGCCAGCTTTGATTAGTTTCAGTAGCTCTAGGTTCTCGTCAGCTTGGCATTGCTAACAGCAGCTTCTGGCTGTGATGGGTGTCTTGCAGGATGGAGCTGGAGGGAGGTGGCTTTGCTGTGGGCCAACCTGTGCTCAGTGTGGTTTGTGATGCTGCCCATCAGGATGATGTAGGATAGAAGAAATAATTAGGCAGGAAGGAGACAAATGGGAAGGATCACTTTAATACAAACACCTGGAACTGAAGGGCGGCAGCCTCCATTCCACCTTTGGAAGTTCCTTAGGCCCTGCCCCCCACCTAAGAGCCAGGACAAAGGACGCCTGAAATTTACAGCCAAGGGCAGACCCATCTTGAAACCTGAGAAAGAGGAAGGACTCAATTTGGACCACCTACTCAATTTGTGCCCACCAATACCTGAAAAAGGAGGAGGTCCAGATCTCTTCTGTGCCCACCCCTCTTAAAAGCCTATAAAGGAAGGAGTTAACCACGCCTCGGCCTCTCTTGGGACCTGGGAAGCGCATCAGGACAGGAAGATGTCCGCTCACCTGTTTTTCTCCCCTTTCCCTTATTTTCCTAAATAAATTCCTACTTTTTGTTCCTAAATGGCACGTGTTAAAATTCTTTTTATCACGAATGCCAAGGACCCACGTGTGGGACCGGGTTATCCCACAACAAGGACAAGAGTGGAAGTTCAGATGCAGGACATCTTGACAGATTGATTTCCGTTCAGACATGAGATAAAAGGATGGCACAATCAAGTCATTTTAATCAATGAGATTAATCAAAATGCACAGAAACAGAGCCATTCTGTGTTTTGGTTTATTGAGTATTATGGGGGAGTATATACCTTTTAGTGTTAACATTATATATGCAGACATTATCCTTATTGTTAAAAGGCAGTTCTGCACACATCTATCTCTTTTGATCCTTTTCATTTCAGTCTCTTCAATTGGGGGTATTTATCATGTGTCAGTACATTAACTTTCATGAAATTCAATCTCTTTACCGTGACCCACCAGGTCTGGAATGAGCCTTACTCCTGTTTGCTTTCTAATCTCATATAATACTCACTTGCTTGTTCACAGTGACTTTTTTTTTTGGTACTGGAGACTGAACCTAGAGGTATTCTACCTCTGAGTACACCCCCAACCTTTTTTTTTTGAAACAGGGTCTCATAGGTTGTTGAGAGTCTCACTAAATGGCTGAGGCTGGCTTGAAATCTGTGATCCTCCTGTCTCAGCTTTCCAATACTTGCAGTGCACCACCACTCCTGGCCACAGGGACTTATGTTTCTGAAACTTACCAAGTTGCTTTCCATTTCCTGACTTTGCACCTGCAATTTCTTCTACCTGAAAAGAGCTTTCCCAGCTCTTTACGGGGCCCAATCTTTCACATCATTCATGTCTTGGGAAAATGTATGTCACCAGGAGGAACTTCCCCACCCCCTTTATACTTAATGAAGCTTCCCATCCCTTACTTTGGCCCTTATTAGCCTACATTGCTCATCTGAACTATAGAACACAGAAAATGTGTTGAGCGACCATTTCCTCAGTTCTTTCTAGGACTGTTTATAACGTGTATCATCCCTGTTGCATAGGAGAGAAGTTCATTCATGACATGCAATGGATGCCTAGGACATTAGGATTTAATTCTCTACGGTCTAACCTATTATATCATCTGGTTATTTCCTTATTGCCACACCCCACACAGAGGGTTATCTTGTTTATTATTTATTTGTTGTCTGTCACAGCTCTACAGTAGGGCTGGGAGTTCTTGTCTGCATTGGTCTGGCCGAATCCCAAACACCCAGCACAACTCCTTCTGCATCACAAAAGTACATTAAGTCTTTGTTAATGAGAATAACAATCTTATTTACTTTACCTTTGATGAGTTAGAATCTTTGTAATGCCCTAGGGCAGCCTTTCTTCCTTCCTCCCTCCCTTCCTCCTCCTTCTTCTCCTCTTCCTCCTCTTCTTTCTTTCTTTCTTCTCTCTCTCTCTCTCTCTCTCTCTCTCTCTCTCTCTCTTTCTCTCTCTCT
Organism: Graphiurus murinus; assembly: GCA_004027655.1. NCBI lineage: Eukaryota > Metazoa > Chordata > Mammalia > Rodentia > Gliridae > Graphiurus > Graphiurus murinus. Next base: position 31,582 of record PVLC010005111.1, on the reverse strand, counting down.
CTCTCTCTCTCTCTCTCTCTCTCTCTCTCTCACACACACACACACACACACACACACATACACACAGGCGCACTATCTTTTTATTTTTGTTTTGAAACAGGAATCTCTGCTGAGAAACTCACTACGTTGCTGAAGCTGGTCTGGAACCTGCGATCCTCCTGTCCCTCTCCCGGGTACTTGGGATTACAGGCGTACACTACCATCATTCTTAAACTTCAGTGTAACCACTAAAGAACTCACCTCTGAGGTTCAGTCGTCAGATAAACGACTCTTTCAGGTGAAAGAAAAAAGTTTAGATGGGGTTGGGTGTATGTCAAAGCATCCTGATTTGACTTAATTTTCAAGATGAGAAACTTGATTTTGACTAATTATTGATTTCATGTGGCTTACTTGGCTCCAAAAACATTAGAACCGTACATCCACAGAAGCGAACACCGGCACGCACTGCGTGACACGGTAAAGGAAACTTCCTCAGGGCAGCAAAGAGGGACTCATGCAGAAGGGCAGGAACTGAACTGGACTTCTCCGATGGGAATTTTGACTTTTTTCCTAGTTGGCGGGTGGCGTGGGGGATGAGGGAGCCCGAAGGAAAGGGACGAACTTGCTCCCAGCTGGAGCGACACGGAGGACTGGACGCGGGCCAGCGGCGGGGGCCGGCGGCCTCAGTTTCCCCGGGAGAGGCTGGCGTCGCGAGGCGGCGGGCCGGGCTGGCCGCCAGGGGGCGCGGGCGCGGGGCGGGGGGCGCGGAGCGGGGCGACCCGGGCGGCGGCGCGGCCGGCTGCAGAGGCGGAAGCCCGGGCGGGAGGCGGGACGGGGGCGGGGCGGCGCTGAGTCACCCGGGATCGGCCCGCCCGCCCGCCGCGGCCGGGGCGGAGGTGACAGCGGGCCCGGACGGGCGGCCGCCACTGCCCGGCGCGTCGAGGGACCGCGGGCGGCTGAGAGCAGGTCAGGGCCGGGCGGGCCGGGCGGGGGCCGGGGTCACTGTCCCGGCCGCGGGCAGAGGGGACCCCCGCCCCGAGGGACACGCCGCGCCGCGCGGCCGGGCCTGCGCCGGCCCCTTCCCCGCCCGCGCGGCGCGGCGCTCGGCCGGCCGGAGCCTCCGGGGCGGTGGGCGCCGCGGGCCGGCTCGCTCTCGCCGGTGCACCGCCAGGTCCGGCCCCCGCGGGTCCCCGGGGCTGGAGGAGCGGCCGGGGATGCGGACGTGGGCTTTTTAAGTGGTGTCAAGCCCTGGGCTCTTCACTGCACCGCCCCGCCACTCGGCAATGGGGCGGAATCCGCGAGCTGGGGAGAGTTCAGCATTGGCCCAGCCCCCTTATTTTACAGATGCCCCAAGCCACACAGCCAGTGGGTGCAGTGAGTATAGGTGTCCCCGATTCAGTGTCAGGGAGACAGGGATGGGTGGTTTCCCAAGCAAGAGCAGGACTTGCTTCGCTGGAGATGTGGCTCTGGGCGCGTGATGGAGTTTTGCAGGTACCCACGGACACCTGAACTGCAGCTGCAGGTCCAGATGCCTGCCGAGCATCAGTGTCTTCCAAAGGGCGATGGTGCTGTCACTAAAATAAAGGAATATTGGGGGTTACTAAACGGGCCAGGGCCAGCGAATTAGAAGTTGTGAAGAATGCTTGGGCTATAGAATTAAAGTTTAAATACAAAAACTCAAACCCAACTTGAAATGTAACCCCATTCTCTTTTCTATCTCATTATACAGTAATGAAAGGTGAATATTCTGGACACTCAAGTTATTCTGTAACATTGCTAAATTGCCTTTGGGTGGGTTTTACCTTAATTCTTTTACAGTAATATAAGCATGTTGTGTTGAAACTTTCTTTTCCTAATGAGTGATGCTGTGGTATGTGGCAAGCTAGTGGTAACTGTGATATTTATAGAGTTGGAGCATAGTTTAGGTCCACTTGTTTACATAGCTGAGTTTCAAGGGGTGAGTGAGACTGATTAATCTGTAGTAGTAGTTTGCAAGCATCCAGGTGTGATTTCTCAGAGCATTTGTTACTCTTAACAACATTAATAGAACTCCAGGTGATGAACAAGTTAGCTTATACCAACACACCTATTTTTCTCTACAATATCAAATTAAGGGATCTCTAAGCCCTCCTTCCATTGCTAAAGTTCTCTGATTTTGTATGTTACCTTCATAATACATGTCACTCATTGTGACAAAAACAACACGTCTTAAGATTTTTTTTTCCTTTTTGTACTGGGAATTGAACCCAGAAGCATTCCACCTCCGAGCTACACTCCCAGGCTTTTTTTTTTGTTTTGTTTTAAACAGTATTGCTAAGTCACCGAGCCTAGCCTGGAACTTATGATCCTGTCTCAGCCTCCCAGATGTGCACCACCAGGCCCAACAAGAAAAAAAGTTTTAAAAAAATTCCATTGTAATCCCAGTTACTTGGGAGATTCAGACGGGGATCACAGGTTCAAGACCAGAGCACAGTAACTTAGCAAGACCCCTTTGCAAAATAAAAATTAAAAAGGGCTGGGGGTATAGCTCAGAGGTAGAATGCCCCTAGGTTCAATCCCCCAGATCCCTAGTACCAAAAACGAACAAACAAACAAAAGAAAACAGAAAAGAAAAACTCCACCTGATGCATAGTGGATCTTTAAATTCATTATTATTGTTGTTGTTATTATTATTATTTTGCGGTACTGGGGATTGAACTCAGGGGCATTCTACCTCTGAGCTATACCCCCAGCCCTATTTTTTATTCTTTATTTTGAAACCGAGTCTCACTAAGTTGCGGAGTGTCTCACTAGGTAGCTGAGGCTGGCCTCGAACCCCGATCCTCCGGTCTCAGCCTCTGAATGCTGGGATTACAAGCGTGTGCCAACACGACCAGCTTAAATTCATTATTATTCCCAATTCTCTGAGTCACTTTATCAGTGTTGGGCTAAAGTAAGTGAAAAGTGATTTTTCAAATTACCAACACTTCTGTGTTAAATTCACTTGAATTCAGGGACTGGAATGAAGTGCTTGGTGTAGCATGAAGAATAGCTGAAGTGTGACCTGGGAGTGGGGTTTCTGCAGTGTCACAGATACCTTTTGCAGTCAGCCAAGAACATCCTGACTCAGAAAATGTGATAAGGTGGCTTTTATACAATAGCATTTATATTGTGCATATCTGTGGCTGAGATATGCTAACAATCTTCATAGACTGTCCAAATAGGTCTTTCAGCCAAGAAGCAGGTCCTTCCTCTCTTCTTTCCCACCCATCTCTGTCTGTTTTCTAGCTCCTTCTCTCAGTGCCCTGCTTACCTGTAGTGACCCACTTCACAGTCTGCTTTCATCTATATGGCAACACAGGGCCTCCAAAAGTAGTGATTGAACGTACACCTTTTTTTTTTTTTTCCTTCTAGAGAACAAGATAAATCCTGATTCTCGAATTATCATTTAAAATCTCCTAAAAACTAAGGGTAGATAGGTGATCATTTTTATAACATAGTGAGACCCCATGAGGTTCTGGTTCTGAAAAAGGGTTATGTGGACCATGTTTAGATTTTTATCTTCTCTATGCTTGAAGACTGCCATATAGGAAGCCGCCAAAACTCTGCCTCAGAAGGAAACTGGTCCTACATGGTGCACAGCAAAGCTTTACATTCATTATTATTCCCAGTTTTCCAAGTCAGTTACCCATGTTGGGCTAAAATAAATGAGAAGTGATACCTCAAACTTTAAATTTGTTTAGGAGAACTTTTTAAAATAATAAAATCAATTAAATTATAATGCAAATGGAAGTTTGTGTACCTATTGGCAAGTGTAAGGCTTGACTTATTTCCTAGGTTTATTCTTTTTTTATTTTTTTTTAAAATTGGTACATTGTAATCATACATCTTTGTTAGGTACAAGCTGATAAAGGCATACATGCACACATTTCTCATTTAACCCTTCCGCAATTCCCGCCCCACTCCCTTGCCCTCCCTCCTTTTCAAGTTCAGTTTAGTGACTGACTTAGATATGTTTGTGAAAGTACATCATGTGCATTAGGGTGTCCCCTCTCCCCCCTTCCATTAAGTTAAATTCTTTGCTCACCTAAGGTTTCTCCTTCTTCATCTGGAGTACCTCTTATGTCCCACTTTCTCCCTAACTTCCACATCTTAGGGAGAGCATACAATTTTTTGCTTTTTGTGACTGACTAATCTCACTTAACATAATGTTTCTAGGTTTATTATTCTGTCAATTAAAAAAAAATTTTTTTTGATACTGAGGATTGGACTCAGGGACATTCTATCTCCAAACTACATCCCCATTCCCTTTTAAAATTTTTTATTTTGAAAGATTACAGGCATACACCACCAACCTGCCTCATTCTGTTATTTTTGAAGTTAGTTAATGTGTTACCTATAACATAGCATTATTACAAGAAATTTCCTATTAAATTCTCAAGAGTGCTTGCTTTTTTGCTAAAGCACTCCACCCCCTCTCTCTTTTGTGGTGCTAGGGATTGAACCCAGAGGCAGTCTATTTCCAATGTACACCCCCAGCCTTATTTTATTTTTTATTTGGAAAAAGAGTTTCACCAAGTTGTTGACAACCTTGCTATTTTCTGAGGCTGTCCTAGAACCTGCATCTTCCTGTCTCAGTCTCCCAAGTACTGGGATTACAGGTGTATGCCACCACACCTAACTTGCTAAAGCATTCTTAAAATTCATTGAGAGCTGTGCGCAGTGGCCCATGTCTGTAATCCCAGTACTTGGGAGGCCAAGACTGGAGGATCGCAGGTTCATGGCTAGCCTCAGCAACTTAGTGAGGCTCTGTTTCAAAATAAAAATAGGGGCTCGGCATGGTGGCGCACACCTGTAATCCCAGCACTTGGGAGGCTGAGACAGGAGGATCATGGCCAGCCTCAAAATGAAAATAGGGCTGGGGGTGTAGCTCAGAGGTAGATTGCCCCAGGTTCAATCCCCCAGTACCTCGAAACAAAGAAACAAAAAAGAAAACCAAAAAATTCATTCAGAATATTTCTGAAATTTTTCACATCAATTTAACTAATATGAAGTAGTTAAATCTGAATAAACTATTTTCAAGATTGTATAGCTCAGTCTTATTGGTCCGGAGTTAATTATGCAATAGTGTCTTGCCTGGAAAAACAGAAAGGTCTAAAGCAGCGGGCCATAAAACTGGGTCACAGAGCAGCTCTGTGATGAAAGAGCTGTTAACACACCAAGGTGTTACCTTTGGTTACTTATTTTATCCTCTGGTGCTAAAAATGGCAGCCATGGGAGGTAAAATAGACACTGTGTTATTTCACTTTGGGGTCTATAAATCTTTCCTTCTGACTGAAAGATGTAATTCCCAAGAAATGATCAGGCAAATAGGGCATTGTGCAAGGAGTCAGAAGTCTGAGAGATGCCTTTTGGTCCTGACTCACTCATTTCATTCAACAAATATTCTTTGAGCACATGTATGAGCTGGGCTGTCATAGGTACTGCGGATACAGTTGTGAGCAAAATAGACAAAGACCTCCTGGAATAGATATTTAGAGGAATAGAGGTAGATGATAAATAAGTACAGGAATGGCTTTTAAAAGGTCAGTTGATCATAATACTATGGAGAAAGTATAAATAGGAAAAGTGTGTGTATGTGGGATTTCCTTTTTTTTTTTTTTTTTTTTTTTTCTTTTATGGTACTAGAGATTGAACCCAGGGGTATTCTACCTCTGAACTACACCCTCAGCCCTTTTTTATTTTTTATTTTGAAACAGGGTTTTGCTTTTATACAGAATGGTCAGAGAAGGCCTCTGCAGAGCTGACTTTTTTTATTCAGTACTAGAGATTGAACCCAGGGACATTCTACCTCTGAGCTATACCCCCAACCCTATTTTATTTTTTTACTTTGAAATAGGGTCTCACTGAGTTGCTGAGGTCCTTACAAAGTTGTCGAGGCTGGCCTTGAACCTGCAATCCTCCTGTTTTTCAGCCTCCCAAGTACTGGGATTATAGGTGTGCACCATCATACCTGGCTGAGCTGATTTTTGATCTGACGCTTGAAGGAATTGAGGGAGTGAGCAGGAGGCAGCAGATGAGCAAGTTCTGAATCCTGATGCAGGAGCATGCTTGGCACAGGTGAGGGATGCTAAGGTCGTGGTGGCTGGGCACCATGTGTGAATGTGGGTGAGTGGAAAGTGACAGCAGGTGAGAGGGAGTGACAACATGAAGGAGCACATCAGTGGAGGCCATTGTAAGGATTTGGGTCTTGACTCTGAGTAAAGACCAAAGAGGCTCATGGTGAAGTATTTTGGGAAAGGGCTGAGGGCTGGGGATCTGGCTCAGTGGTAGAGCACTTGCCTAGCCTGCATAGGACCCTGGGTCCCATCTCCAGCAATGCAAAAAATAAAATTTAAGCTGGGTGTGGTGGCGCACGCAACTTAGTGAGACCCTGTTTCAAAATAAAGAATAAAATAGGGCTGAGGGTGTAGCTCAGAGGTAGAATGCCCCGGGGTTCAACCCCCAGTACTACAAAAAAAATAAAATAAAATTTAAGTTTAAAAAGGTTGACAGTAGACAGAGAGGAACAAGGGCAGAATTAGGGAGACCTTCTTCTTTATATATACTGTGTGACCCTAAACTCAAATATTTGGGCTTTTGTCTCCTCATCTGCAGAATAACTGGGTCCCCTCCTGCTCATGAATTTTGAGATTTCAAGTCATGAGGAATATTCCTACAGGGAAGCAAGTGGATTGCGGAGGAAGAGTTTCTAAAAGTAGATCACTTCAAGTGACCTGAAAACTTGACACCAACCCACCCTAAACTGAATCACCCCAAAGCAAGAACGAGGCCATCAGGTCTTCTCAGCCCAGTTTTCAGGGCATGAGACAAAAACACTGTTCTGTCAATATTCTCTGCTGATCTCTTTTGTTCTCTGCTGATCCCTGAATTTCTCTTCCTGCCTGAAAGAGGATGAAAAGCTGTTACTCATCAACAGAGCTGGCAACCAGAGTAGCTTTTGTTGTTAGGAAAATTCGGAACTTTGGGGAAGGAAACAATTTTAATTCCGTGTTTATCACAGGTCATTTGAATTCTTCTTTTATAACATGCAAAGAGCCTAACAGATTTCTCTTGTTTTCTATTCCCTTGTTCCAGACTCGCCTCATAGGTGCTCATTCCAATGCATTTCATGTGTTTCTTTTTGTCTGTGTAGGATCTTGCAAAGTGGAAGCGTTCGCTTTATATATATGTATTTTGATTTGTAATGCTTTAATTCATGTTATGTTTCATCCGTATAGTGTGTGTGTGTGTGTGTGTGTGAGAGAGAGAGAGAGAGAGAGAGAGAGAGAGAGAGAGAGAGAGAGAGAGAGAGAGAGAGAGAGAGAGAGAGAGAGAGAGAGAGAGAGAGAGAGAGAGAGAGAGAGAGAAAGAGAGAGAGAGAGAGAGAGAGAGAGAGATACTGGGGATTGAAACCAGGGGCATTCTACCTCTGAGCAACATACCCAGCTCTATTTTATTTTTTAATTTTGAATCAGGGTCTCACTAAACTGTGGAGGGCCTCGCTAAGGTGCTGAGGCTGGCTGTGAACCTGGGATCCTATTGTCTTAGACTCCCAAGGATTGGGATTACAGGCATGCACTGCCATGGCCAGCTTATGTAGTTTTTAAGATTCACACCTCTTGCTATGTGTGCAACTGATACTTTGCTTCTAAATGCTGCTTCATCCATCGTCCATGCTGTTGTGCATCTACTCTTTCTTTCCCTCCCTTCCTTCTTTCCTTCCTTCCTTCATCCATCCATTTATCCATCCATCCATCTGTCCATCTGTGCTCTGTGTAATGGATGGCTGCTTAGGATGACCCTACTCCCCAGGCCACATATATTGCTACAATGAACATCTTTATGCATGTCCTCTTATAAAGCTGCATATTTCTTTGGGACATATACTTAGAAGAGCACTGCTGGATTATAGGCTTACATGGACTAAATTTGGTTAAGTAATGCTAGATGCATCTATACAATGGTTGGACCAGTTTCTGTTCTTCCAGAAGTATGTGAGGGTTCCTTTACCCTCATGACCCACCACACTCAGCTTTCTCCAACTTTCCACTTTTTCTAGTCTTGTAAATGCAAAGTGATATCTTGTCATTTTAGTTTGTTTTTCTTTGATTGCTAATGGTGTGTGTGTCTGTGTGTGTGTGTGCGTGTGCAGGTGTGTGTGTATGTGTATGTGATACTGGGGATTAAACCCAGGGTCATTCTGCCTCCGAGCTACACCTCTAACTTGATTTTATTTTTATTTTGAAACAGGATCTCACTAGGTTGATAAGAGTTTTACTTCTTGCTGAGGTTGTCCTCAAACCTCTACCCTCCTATCTCAGCCTCCCAAGTACTAGGATTAAAGCGTGTACCACGAGGCTTGCTGATTGCTAATGATTTTGAGCATCTCTTAGACATTATAGCTTCTTCTGTAAATTGCTTGTTCATATCTTTGCCGTTTAGTATTAGAGCTTATATCTGTTTTGTTGTTGCCATTGATTTGCAGAAATAATTGTATAATGTACATATCTACTTCTTGGCATGTTGAGACTTTGTATATATCTTCTCATTTGGTCGTCTACTTATTTTGTCTTTGCTATCCTTTGGTTGAGAAAAATTCTTAATTTTTTTTTAGTGTGTGTGGTACCAAGGATTGAACCCAGGAACTCAACGCATGCTAGGCAAGCGCTCTACCACTGAGCTACACCTCCAACCCCTTTTTCATTTTATTTTATTTTGCGACAGAGTCTTACTAAGTTCCCTAGATGGTCTTTGAACTTGCTCTCTTACTGCCTCAGCCTCCTGTGTAGCTGGGCTTACAGGCTTAAGAAAAAAATTTAATTTTGATATTATCAGATAAATTCTCTGAGTTATCGTTTATGATTTTGAAGTTTTGTATAAGAAATGTTTTTCCATCCCTAGGTCACATCAGACTTGGTAATTTATCTAAAGCCCGCATTTGCATGAGGTGTTAGACACTGATCCAGCCCTGTTTTTCTCCATATAATGATTCCATTTTCCTAAAAACATCTGCAAAAAATCCACGCTTTCCTCCACTGAGTTGTGTACCACTTTCTCCTACGTGATCTATAAGGGCGTATTGGTATATCCTTAAGCCTCTGTTTTGTTTCATTAGTCTGTCATTACTCCATTTTTTATTGCTCTGATTTTATTACAGTGACTTTGTAGTTTTGTTGTAATGATTGGCACAGCAAGTCATTCATTCATTTTAAAGTTTACTTAGCTCTTCTGGAACCAAATTTTATTTTTCCATATAAAATTTGTAGGAGGTTTGTCAAGTTACTAAAAACTATATATTTTGAGGAATTTTTGTTAGGGTTATATTAAATTTAAAAATGATTTTGGGAGCTGGGCGTGGTGGTGCACGCTTGTAATCCCAGCATTCGGGAGGCTGAGACCAGAGGATCCAGGTTCGTGGCCAGCCTCAGCTACCTAGTGAGGCACTCTGCAACTTAGTGAGACTCAGTTTCAAAATAAAGAATAAAAAATAGGGCTGGGGGTATAGCTCGGAGGTAGAATGCCCCTGAGTTCAATCCCCAGTACCGCAAAAAAAAAAAAAAAAAAAAAAAAAAAAAAAGATTTTGGGGAGGCTTGACATCTTTTTGATGGCAACATATTCCATCCAAGAACATGTAACATGCCTTTCCATTTATTTGGCTTATTTTTTATTTTTAAAAACTTGGAAATAATTTAAAACTAACAGTTCTAAGAAAAGTACAAAGAACTCTTATATATTCCTTACCCAGAATCACTAAATGTTAGCATTTTGCCATATTATTTCCTCCTCTACATTTCTATACATGTTTTTCCCCAAGCCCCTTTGAATTAGTTGTAGACATCATCAGCTTTTACCCTTACATTCTTTTTTTTTAGGTACTGGGGATTGAACTGAGGGGCGTTTACCTCCAAGCTACACCCCCAGCCCTATTTATTTATTTATTTATTTATTTATTTATTTATTTATTTATTTATTTATTTATTTATTTATAGCACTAGGGATTGAACCCAAGGGGCATTCAACCTCCAAGCTACACCCTGGCCCCATTTTTTTTATTCTTTATTTTGAAACAGGGCCTCACTAAGTTGCGGAGGGCCTAAGTAGCTGAGTCAGATCCTCTTGTTTCGGCCTCCCAAGTACTGGGATTACAAGTGTGCACCACCATGCCCGGCTTACCCCTACGTTCTTCATCAGCTCATTTTTAAGTTCTTTATTAGAACTTTAAAGTTTTCCCCATAAAGGTATGGGAGGATATTCCTGGTTAAGTTAATTTTGAAATACCTCATAGATGTGTTACTATTATGAATAATATTTCTTTTAATATTGTTTTCTAGTTGGTTATTAGTAGTTTAAGATAAATAGTGTTGGGCCGGGCGAGGTGGCTCACACCTGTAATCCCAGTACTTGAGAGCTGAGACAGGAGGATTGCTTGGTTCAAGGCCAGCCTCAGCAACTCAACGAGACCCTCAGCAATTTAGCAAGACTCTGTTTCAAAATAAATAAAATAGGACTGGAGGTGTAGCTGAGAGGTAGAATACCCTTGGGTTCAATCCCTAGTATCACACCCCCCCCAATAAAAATATAAATAATATCAATTATTATAAGCTGATTTTGTATCCAGTAGCCTTATTTCACTTTCTAATTTAAATAGGCTGTTGACTTCATTTTTGTTTTCTTCAAGTGGTTGATTATATCCTTTGAAAGCAGTGATAGTTTTGTTGTTTCTTTCCCATCCTTATACCTCTTATTTCTTTTCTTTTTTTTTCCTCTAGAGCATCTTTGTCTTGTTTTCAAGTTTAAGAGAATGGTTCTAAAGATTTCCCATTTTGCATAATACTCATTTTAGTTTTTTGTGTATAATTTTTCAAGTTAAGGTGTTTTCCTTTCTTCCTAGTTTACTGAGAATTTTCATCATAAACAGTGATTAAGTCTTATTGAATACTTTTTCAAGCCTTGTCCTCCAGGAACTAAAGGCATTAGTCTGGCCACAAGCCAAAATCCTAAGCCTGTGCTGAGGCTGTTTCAAACCGAAGATAAATAAGAATCCTCAATATTTCTGCACCCTACATATATCGATTTATGGCAAACATCCCAAGATTTTAACATAAACTTATTTCACAACTAAGTCAGCCTTTTCCTCCTGCTGTTAGGAGTCAGAATTTAAATAGCTGGTGTAAAGAATGAAAGACCCACATTTAGCATCATAACTGTAGATGTCAGCATGGATGTAAATATAAGATATGTAAAATTACAGTTTCCTTACTCTGGATCAGTCTCTACTCCAGGTACAAATGGTACCTAGGTACATCTCAAGAAATACTGAGGTGGTTCAGCAGGTAGAGCCATGGGTGGGTCTTTAGTGGCAGTAACTGCTAGGGTGTTAGGCAGTTGAGTCCCATGGCCACCTCGTCCTTTTTTTTTTTTCTTCTTCATCCAGCTATTTTTCCTTAATTATAAAAAAATTATACCTCTCCATTGTAGAAATTTTGCAAAAATATAGAAAAACAACTCTATAATCTTGCCTTTTGGTACCAATCCCTGTTAAAATTTTATTTCTCTTTCTATGGTGTTTTTGGGGGATAAAGGAATATATTCATGGAGGAAGGGCGTGCACTTAAAATTGTACTCTGCAATTTTGTATCATCTCTCCTTTTTCAGGGTTGGGCCATCAACTCTTGTTCAACTTGCTTTGCTTGGTCGTCTGTGGGGGAGGAAGACAATAAGATATGATTAGCTTATAGGAGTGGGGAGTAGCTTGCTGATTTCTTGGAACAGGCCCTGCCTGAGGAAGCCTCTGTGTACAGACAATCCCGATCATTATCAGAATATGGAGCAGTTATAGTCCAAATCTCAACAAAGACCAGCTCTCAAAAGACCAGCTTTAGGGGGAGGGGGGTGCAGAGAAGAGGAGAAGTCCATTTGATGTCCCTTTGCTTCTATTTAGTCCCTTAGTTCTGCCTTCCTTCTTTAGACCACACTTGCTTCCACCTTTTAGAAAAATAAATAGAATGGAGGAAAGAGTAATTGATTTTCTTTTGCCTCTGAAATAAACCCCAATACAATCATTTTTGTTTCCCTAATTACCTTTTGCTACTGTGAAATGTAGTGAGGGCAAGTGGCCAAAAATAGCAGGAAGTGACAGAATTCCTTAGTTAACATTCCTGTCAGCAGGCAAATTACATCTCCATCCAGCTGCCCTCCCTCTCCACTTCTCATCTCTCTTTTTTTTTTTTTTTTTTTTTTTTTTTTTGCAGTACTGGGGATTGAACTCAGGGCATTCTACCTCCGAGCTATACCCCAGCCCTATTTTTTATTGTTTATTTTGAAACAGGGTCTCACTAAGTTACGGAGTGCCTCACTAGGTAGCTGAAGCTGGCCTCAAACCCAGATCCTCCCATCTCAGCCTCCCAAAGGGTGGGATTACAAGTGTGCACCACCATGCCCAGCTCACTTCTCATCTCTTGACCCTGTCCTATTTTTTTTTTTTCACTTTGCCCTAATGATTGTCACTTTCTAAAATACAGTTGTCTACCTTCACTGTCCTTCAAGGAGAAAGTTCTCTAAGGGTATGAATCTGCTGTGTTCACTGACTTATACCAAGCACCTCCAACAGTGCATAGCTGGATCTCACAAATGAATCCTTAAAATGCATCAATCTAGCTGGGTCGGTGGCACACATTTATAATCCCAGTTCTTGGGAGGCTGAGACTGGAGGATCGCAGGTGCAAAGCCAGCCTCGGCAACTTAGCAAGGCTCTCAGTAACCTAGTGAGACCCTTTTTCCAAATAAGAAAATCGGGCTGGCAGTGTAGCTTGGAGGTAGAATGCGTCTGGGTTCAATCCCCAGTACAAAAAAAAAAAAAAAAAAAAAAAGCATCAATTCATTAGGAGGCAGCTTGTGATCCAGAACCAGGAAACCTAAGGGAGAGGTGAGGAAAGGAAGTTTTCTTAGCCTCCTTTCAGTGCATGTGTGCAGTGAGCCAGTGGAATCCCCATTTCCTCCGAGACATTGTGAGCCCAGCCAAGCACAACCTTCAACCCAGACACAGAGCTGTGTCTGCTCTTGGCCTTGCTGGGGAGTCTGCATTTTCCTGAAAGGAAAGTGTGAGGATCTGTGTTGCTGACAGACACACAGTGGGAGTAGGGCCTGTGAGAGAATGGTCAGTGCTGACGGTCCAGCCACGGGTTCTGGGCCCAGCAAACACTCGGCATTGTTTTCATGAGGTGATTCTCTTTGGATAAAGGAGCCTGCCCCATCAGCAGAAAAAGTTGCAATGGATGTGCCAAGTTGTGCTTCACTCCCCAGCCTTACACTCCAATCCTCCCCTTTCTAGTTTATTCTTTCCTCCCATCCCCAGCAATGTGGACACTTTTTTGTGTATGTGCCATTTCTGTCACTTCTGAACAATAAGTATTCTGGATCTAGTTGGAGTTGGCATGATGAATAATCATGCCTTATAAAGCCTGGTCACTTTATTCTAAAGCAAGGCCTCAAAACACATTATGAGCTGTATAGAAGACTAATAGCAAATACACCACAATACTGTCCTCAAGGCCAGGCCCACGGATCCAGATCCAGTCCATCCTGTAGAAACCCTTGCTTGACTCGTGTGCCTGAAGCATTGCTTTTGTTTACTGCTCTACTGTGCAACACTTATTGTTACCGATCTTGCGTGTCTGGTTCGAATCTGCTGATAGGCACTGATTTACTTCTGTGTCCCCACTCTCTGGTCTAATCAAGCAGGTCTCTTTCTTTCTTGGAACAGTCATGATAGCAATAAGTATATTATTAATGCTAGTTATAAATATCTCTTCTTTCCATTTTACTGGATTTCAGCAGCAGTTTGAATTCAGGTGGAAGAAAAAGAATGTAAAACAGCAGTGGTGATAATAATATAATAACTGCAGCTAGTGTGTTGGCCAGTTACCATGCTAAATGTGTTGTCCCATTTAATCTTCAAAATGGTTTTATGTGGAAGGTGCTATTATTATCCTCGTTTTACATGTGGAGAAACTCAGATACAAATTGGTAAGAAACTTGCCCTTAGGTTATACAGCTGTTCAGTGATAGGACTGCTGTCCAGATTCACGTCTGTTTGTCTTCAAAGCCCCTGCCTTTAATGACAGTGGGCCCAAGGCAGCAAGAGCATGAGGACAGCGAGTGACTTGTGCAGCCCAGTGGTTTTTGAGGTTTTTCCTTTTTCAGGTGTGCTGTGACTCACCAGTGCCATTAGCTGTGGAGGGACGGGAGGATTTCATAATTAACTATTTCAGATTTATAAAAATGAGTGAAGAATAATACAACCAACATGCATGCATTGAACACTCAATTTAAAATCTGTAAAGTAGCTGAGTGCTATCTCAGAAAATATAAAGAGCTGGAGACGTAGCTCAGTGGTAGAGTACCCCTGGGTTCAATCCCCAGTATAGAAAACAAAACAAATCTATAAAGCAAGTTGGTTTCTGTATTCCACTTCCCTTTGCTGTTTTGTAGACCTTCTGTTTTGGTTCTAATGACTTTTTTTTTTTTTTTTTTTTTTTTTTTTTTTTGCGGTACTGGGGATTGAACTCAGGGGCATTCTACTTCCGAGCTATACCCCAAGCCCTATTTTTTATTCTTTTATTTTGAAACCAAGTCTCACTAAGTTGCGGAGTGCCTCACTAGGTAGCTGAGGCTGGCCTCGAACCTGGATCCTCCAGTCTCAGCCTCCTGAATGCTGGGATTACAAGCGTGCGCCACCACACCCGGCTTTCTAATGACTTTTTTTAAAAGATAGATTTAAGCCTGGCATGGTGGCACATAACCTGTAATCTCAGTACTTGGGAGGCTGAGCAGGAGGATCACAGGTTTTAGGCCAGTCTCAACAACTTAGTGAGACCCTGTTTTCTTTTTTTTGTGTGTGTGTGTGGTACTGGTGAACTCAGGGGCATTCTACTTCTGAGCTACAACCCCAGACCTATTTTTTATTCTTTATTTTGAAACAGGGTCTCACTAAGTTGCAGAGGGCCTTACTAAGTAGCTGAGGCTGGCTGTGAACCCAGATCCTCCAGTCTCAGCCTCCCAAGTACTGGGATTACAGACGTGGGCCACCACACCCCGCTGAGACCCTGTTTCAAAACAAAAAAATAGCTGGGCATAGTGGCACATACTTGTAATCCCAGTACTTGGGAGGCTGAGACAGGAAGATCTCAGGTTCACAGCTATCCTCAGCTACTTAATGAGGCCCTCCACAACCTAATGAGACCCTGTTTCAAAATAAAGAATAAAAAATAAGCTGGGTGTGGTGGCGCATACTTGTAATCCCAGTACTTGGGAGGCTGAGACCCGAGGATCTGAGTTCGTGGCCAACCTCAGCTACTTAGTGAGGCTCTTTGCAACTTAGTGAGACCCTGTTTCAAAATAAAGAATGAAAAATAGGACTGGGAGTGGGAGTGTAGCTCGGAGGTAGAATGCTCCTGGGTTCAATTCCCGGTACCACAAAAAAAAAAAAAAAAAAAAAAAAAAATAGGGCTGGGGGTATATCTCAAAGGTAGAATGGCCCTGGGTTCAATCCCCAGTATCACACACACGCACACACACCACACACACACACACACACACACACACACACATACACACAAATAAAAATAAAAAGGGGTAGGGGTGTAGATTGGACGTAGAATGCCCCTGGTTTCAATCCCCGATACCACATAAATAAATAAATACAAAAATAAAAAGGATTTCTTTGTATTTACATATGGTAATACCATTATTATCACTTAAAATAGTAACCCTTAATTAAGAATCTAGCCAGTGTTCAGAATTTTTTGTCTAATTTTTAAAAAAATAATTCATTCTTTGAGATCAGTAGCCAAGAAAAGTACATGTGTTACAATTCATTAATGTGTTTCTTAAGTAGCTTTTTTTGTTTCAGCTTGAAAAGATGTGACTTTCTTTTTTCTTTTTATACTTTTATTGGTGCATTAAGTAGCTTCTAATTTATGTTTCCCTTTTTAAATGTAAATGCTGTGTATACAGTTTATTTGTTGATTAAACAGGTTGTTTACTCTGTAGCTTCCCACATTCTGTATTTTTTAAAAGGCTTTTGACATAACTTCATGTTGTCTCTGTAGTGAGTTAACTTGCCCTTTAATCTGTCAGTCACTACGGGAGGTTCCAAGTTATTCAGGCTTCCATAAATAGAAAGGATTCACTGGACCATATAGTTTGGTTTGGCCCTGAGGTTAGTGCTGAGGAGTCTTCTAAAATGTCCCAGGTTTCAGGGAATGACATTCTCCACAGCAGACCATCTCTCCTTAAACAAAATGTTCTGTAGAAGGAATTTTATAACTCCTATTTGGCAAGATGTTTTCATGCTCCCCGGAGGTGGGGGAGAGAATTGAAGTGCTCTGGTTTTCTTCTTCTAGACAGTGCTTGTTGCTTTAAGGATTTCTGGGGCTCAGTGCCAGAACCTCCTTGGGATATTATTGTCTTACAGTGTAGATCTGCTTATCAGGAAACGTCTGAGAATCCCTAGAGGCTCAGGTAAGAGGAGAGTGAGTTTACATTGGAACCAGACCTTTGTTAGTGCCTGTTATAGTCCTGGAGTCTTGAGCAGCTAGCGGGTCATAATACTTACACATTTATTTTAAAACCTGTAGTGTTTGTTATCTGTTGTTTTTGCTCTCAGTGTTTAAATATTGTTCAGTAATCACAATATCTGGATCACTATAGATGTGAAGAAACTCAGTTTTGTTTTATTTTTCTTTTAGTGTTGCTGCCTTCACAGCTAGCTGATTATGATGGTTCTCTGGGGGTAGTGAATCAATATTAAATTAAGAAGAATGAAAGTTATTGAAGTTTGAAGCTATGTTTGTATTTATTTATTTAATAATTTGAAGGTTGTAAGAATAAAATATCTTAGCCAGGGCTAGTGGCACATATCTGTAATCCCAGTACTTGGAAGGCAGAGACAGGATGATTATAGGTTCAAGGACAGCCTTAGCAACCATAGCAAGACTCTCAGCAACTTAGTGAGACCCTGCTTCAAAACAAAAAATAAAAAGGGATAGGAATGTAGTTGGGAGGTAGACCGCCCCCGGGTTCAATCCCCAGTATACCCCGCCCCCCATGCACACATGAATAAAATATCTCAATGTCAGTATTTTCACTCAATTTAAAACCAAATAAATGATTAATAAAACAAGGCTAAAAATCTAACATAAAAAGAAAAACATTCATTGAATGTATTATAACCTTGCTCA
This sequence comes from Graphiurus murinus, assembly GCA_004027655.1. NCBI lineage: Eukaryota > Metazoa > Chordata > Mammalia > Rodentia > Gliridae > Graphiurus > Graphiurus murinus. The sequence continues at coordinate 14,341 of PVLC010005111.1, read as the reverse complement.
TACATTATTATAAAGGCTAGTCATTTAAGATGTTTGCTTTGATAAAAGTCATTGATTAATAGTAAATCAATAAAAATCTTCAGGTTGAATATTACTAGTATGTTTGAATTATTCTTTGTTGGGGGGGGCTACTGGGGGTTGAACCCAGGAGTATTCTACATCTGAGCTACACCCCCAGCCCTTTTTAGTTTTTGTTTTGAAACAGGGTCTCACTAGGTTGTTGAATACCTTGCTAAGTTGCTGGGGGCCGTCCTTGAATCTGCAATTCTCCTGTCTCAGCCTCCTAAATACTGGGATTGCAGGCGTGTGCCACCATGCCCTGCTTCAGACTTTATTCTTATATTCCATTGTTGTGATTCAAACTCAGCCAACATTCTCTTCGAATGTGACTCAAAATGCTCAAAAATAAAAATGTAATTATTATCCACAAAAAAAGTACTAATCAGAGGTGTTTGCTGTCTTACTGATTGTTCTTCCTTGCAGTGATCAGTGAATAATAAAAATAAGAATTTCATATTCTCAGCTAATCACAGGTAGCAGTAAGTATACCAAAGATGTATTTGAAAGGCAGCCTGTAGTTATAACTGTATGGTAATATAATGTTGTATTATATTTTACATTTAATGAGAACAGTAACTCTGCTGTGTTTCAGTTCTCCTTTTGAACATGTTCCTCCCATGGGCAGAGAGATGAGCATGTGCAAAGGTACATGTGGCCTTGCAGAGGACTGCCGGCTTTGGGTGAGACTAGGGCTTAGAGGGTGTGGTAGGAGCGGTTTAGGAAATGAGGCCCAATCTGGGGGTGGGAACCAGATCAGGACGAGCTTTGTCTGATCTGTAGAGGAGTTTTGGACACTTCCTACAAGTGATGGATGAGGAGCCCTTGAAGAGCTTCAGGCAGTAGAGAAATAGGAGATTTTGTGTTTTCAAAGATGATCCTTGCTGCAGTGTGGAAACCAGGGCAGAGGGAGGTGAGAGCGGAGGGCATATGTAGGAAGGAAGCTTTTGCAGTAGACCCACAGTCAACGTATGGAGAGTCCTAGGTTGATGTGTTTAAAGGATTTAACAATAGTGCGAGTGTTTTTCCTAGAAGTGCAGGATATTTTTTAGAAGAGTAAAATAAATTAATTTCATATCCCTCTTCTATCCCTGGAAGGCATTTGGCAAAGGTTTTCTTGGACCCATATCCAGGGATCTTGTTTTTAAATTGCTGCCAAATCCTTGTGGGTCTGTTGTAAATACACAGCTCATTTAAATCTTACAGCACAGGGGGTGTCAATTGCTTTGTCCTCACGACCAGTAACCACAAAGAGTCATATCACTCCCCCTTCCTCTCCAGGCAGCAGCAGTTTGGAGAAGTCAGCTCCGCCTAGAACTTGCTGCCTCATCTGTGTGATTCTGTGTTGCAGTCAGCCTGGGTGATGATGACAATCCTCTTCCTCCTCCTCTTCTTCCTTTTCCTCTTCCTCCTCTGTTGACATTATCACTGTTCTCATAGCACTTAGCTGTCAGGAAATGTACCAAATATTTTACCCACATTATCAAATTTAATCCTTATCACACCCGATGAAGGAGATGACTTTTACTATCTTTAGTTTACAGATGAGGAAACTAAGGTTCAGGTTTCCAAGGACACAGAGCTTGACAAATGGCAGAGCCAGAAATCAAAACTCATTCTCTCTGACTTTAGAGGCTGAGCTCTTAACTGTTATGTATATAGTTATTGCTTCATACAGTTTAGTAGCAAATATAATTCTCATATTAAATTTGCTCTTTTGTGTAGCCCCCACCTAATGAAAGTCCACTCAATCAAACACTGTATTACCTGTCCTCCGTTTCCCTCTGATAGCAGGTATAAAGTCTAGATTATTTGTGAAAACATGAAGTATAGGAAAAATTTAAGTGGTGGGGCAGGGTGGGGGGCAGATTAAGGAATCCACTAAAATTTCTAGCTTTTTTCAAGGCAGAGTACTTTTATATGACTTTACTATTTTATTTATTATTATTATTATTATTATTATTATTATTATTATTATTATTTTGCGGTACTGGGGGTTGAACTCAGGGGCATTCTACCTCCGAGCTATACCCCCAGCCCTATTTTTTATTCTTTATTTTGAAACCGAGTCTCACTAAGTTGCGAGTGCCTCACTAGGTAGCTGAGGCTGGCCGTGAACCCGGATCCTCTGGTCTCAGCCTCCTGAATGCTGGGATTACAAGCGTGCGCCACCATGCCTGGCAGCTTTACTATTTTATATGAAGTGTAGAGCTATATGAAATATGAGAGGCACACATTTAAAATTCTGAGATATAATTCACATTCTATAAAATCCATTCTTTTAAAGTATACAGTTAATTCAGTGATTTTTACTATAGTCACAAAGTTCTGCAGCCATCATTAATAATTACAGAATATTTTCATTACCCCAAAAAAGAAACCTCCTACCCATTAGCAATAATCTCCCATTTCCCTCTTCCAAGACCCTCATTTTAAAACCTACTAAATGTAGCGAGGCATGGTGGTGCATGCCTATAATTCCAGTACTTGGGAGGCTGAGACAGGAGGATCACAGGTTCCACAGCCTTAGCAAGTAGTGAGACTCTCATCTACCTAGGAAGACCCTGTTTCAAAATAAAAATAAAAATTGGCCTGGGGATATAGTTTGGAGGCAGAGTACTTCTGGGCTCAATCCTTAGTACCAAAAAACAAAACAAAACCTATTAAATGCCCAAACACATCCAAGTGCTATGAAAAAAATTTTGAGATTAATCTACAACTCCCCTCTCTTTAATGCAGATAATAATAGCTAGCATCTATGAAATGCTTGTTTATGTGAAGTACTATTCTAAGTGCCTCACATATATTAACTCATTTAAATTGCTTTACAACTCTATGAGCATGTTCTATTATTACATCCATTTTACAGATGAGGAAATTAAATCACAGAGAAGTTAAAGTAACTTGCTCAGCCAGGCATGGTAGTGCACACTTGTAATCCCAGTATTTGGGAGGGTGAGACAGGAGGATCACAGGTTTGTGGCCTACCCTCAGCAACTTGTGAGCCTCTCTGCAACTTAATGAGACCCAGTTTCAAAATAAGGAATGAAATAGGGCTGGGAGTATAGCTTGGAGATAGAATGCCCCTGGGCTCAATCCCCAGTACCACACACACACACACACACACACACACACACACACACACACACAAAGTAACTTGCTCCAAATCCTATAACTCTAATAAGGATGGAACTAGGATATAAATCCAGGTAGTCTGACTCTATAGTCTGTGCTCATATGTTTTAAGCTGATCATATTCTATTTGAAGATGATATGAAGAGCTGGGCGTGTTGGTGCACACCTGTAATCCTAGTACTTGGGAGGCTGAGACAGGAGGATCACAGATTAGGACTGACTCAGCAATATAGTGAGGCTTCCAGCAACCTAGAAAGACCTTGTTTCAAAAACAAAAGATAAAGGGGCTGGGAGTATAGATTGGAGGACTGAACCCAGGAATATCCTTGGGCTTAATCCCCAGTACCACACACACACACAAAAAGATTTGAAAACATTGTGCTGAGAGAATGAAGCCAATCACTGAAAAGACCACTTACATGAAATGCCCAGAATAGGTAAATCTATATGTAAAGTAGAGTGGTCTTTGCCTCCGACTAGAGGGGATGCTGGGGAAGTGGGAAGTGATGGTTAATAGACATGGAATTTATTTTGGGGGTCGAGGGATAACTGGGGATTGAACCCAGAGGCATTCTATCTCCAAGCTATGCCTTCATCCCTTTTTATTTTTTATTTGAAACAGAGTCTCTCTAGGTTGCTGAGGCTAGCCTCAAACCTGCCATCCTCCTGTCTCAGCTTCCCAAGTAATGGGATTACAGGCATGTGCTACCATGCCTGGCTTAGACATGGAATTTCTTTATGAGGTATTAAAATGTCACAATAGTGATAATTGTCACCCAACTTGGTGAATATGCTAAAAACTCATCATATACTCTAAATGGATGAATTATGTGGTATGTGAATTGCTTATCAATCTTTTTTAAAAAATGACATGAAGAAAAGCAATTAAAATAATGTTTATTCTTTGTCTTCATCTGAAAAATATACATATATACATACAACACACACACATATATGTACACACACACATATATATATACATATGTATATATATACACACATATATAAACACACATTTTTCCTCCTTTCTTCTTTAATTAGGGATGTTCAATCACTTTTTTTTATTGGTACTGACTATTGAACCCAGAGGCATTCAACCTTTGAGCTATGCTCCCAGCCCTTTTTCTTTTTTGTTTTGAAAAAGGATTTCCCTAGGTTACTGAGAGTCTCACTAAGTTGCTGAGGCTGGTCTTGAACCTGCAATCCTCCTGTCTCAGTCTCCCAAGTACTAGGATTACAGGTGTATGCCACCACACCTGGCGTTCAGTCACTTTCAATCAGTGTGAATTCTAACCATCATACTTGCCTAATCAAATCTTCATTTGCTTCCAGTTGCCTAAAACACAAAGCCCAGCCTTCCTAACCTGGAAGCAAGGCCTGCGAGACCCCATGCAGCTCTGTGGGAAAGAGTAGCTTGCTTATTGGGAATGCACATATATATTTTGATGTGTAAGTTAAAGTAGTTCAGTGTGTTCAGTCATTCATCTTGCAAATATCTATGGTGGCCCTACTATGTATTGGGTAGTGTTCCAAGTGCTTGATAGACAATCATTGAATAAAATAGATTAAAAGAATCCCTGCCTTGTAGAGCAAACAGGAGATGGGACTAGTTCTAGAGGCTGCAGGGAGGACATCTCATTGAAGTTGGACAGGAAAGATAATTTAAGTTTACCCAGATAATGAGAGTTGTATCTGTATCTAACAAAATATGGCAAGGAATTATATTCTGCCCACAGTGGAAGACATTGCACAATTACACAGTAAAAGGTATGGATATATAATTCTATTAATAAGAGAGTGGAGATTTTAAAATAGCAATTCAGTCTATACTATATTTATTATAGACACAAGAAATAGCTGAGCAAGAGGTGGGTGGGGAAAAAGAAAGAGCTGAGCCAGGTGTGAATGCACAGGTGGATGGATGTGGGCACAGGAATGGCTAATGTCAGGCGTGTCAGGATACTGTCAGCAGTAGGACAAATTGCAAATTCTAGTGCTCTGGTGATTCACTGGTCTTTGACTTGTTTGAGTTCCATGTTGCTAGTCTAAATTTCAATTACCAACACTCTCATGTAAAGATAGTATTTTTTTTTTATTTATCTAAATCACATTTTACTGGTTTGAAGTTCCCTTCCACCTGCCTATTGGAAAACTTAACTTTAGGCATCATTGGAGCTCTTCTTTCTGTGTACCCAGTGCTATCATAAAAAGTGTTGGTTCTACAAGATGCTAGAAAGCTGGAGAAGGAACTGTGTCTTTTTGCTCTGGTGGCTGCCTCTTAATCTTATGGAAAATCTGTCATTCACATACACAAGATTAGATTTCAGAGTTTAAAAAAAAACATAAAAAAAGATATTCCCATCTTTGAACCAGAAAAGTTTAATATGAAACATTAGCAAGTCACAAATGCTATTAAATGTTCTGCCTATAATGGAGTAACTGGTCGAGCTATATACTTTCTCAGTAAACAACTGTAAGATCAGGAAAAATGAAATGACTGTTTTCAGGCATTGATCAGCAAGCAGCACTGGTCCATGATCTTGGAGAGAAAGGAAACACCAGGTGAACCCCACATTGCCCTTGGCTCTTTACCTGCAGGCATTTTCCCATCTGCAGCTCAAATGAGAGCAGTGGTCAGAGTGGGGCTTAGGTGAGGAGACAGAGATCAGAGTCAGGGCTTCAGAGATGGTTGGGATTTGTAGGACAGGATATAGGAGGAGTGGGAACAGCAGATGGGTAAGGGGCCAGGAATCTGCTTGGGGACTTACCCCAGGTTCTTCCTTACTCAGGGGCTGAGCTAGGTATGCATGGGGCAGGACTCTGAGGCCTGGCAGAGAGTGGCACAAGTTGAACACAGCATCTGAGTGTGTACGGTGCTCAGAAACGTTGGGATTCTAGTCTACCAGAGTGGAGAGACCTTGATGAGCCCTTCAGGCATGCAGTTGAGACCTCAAAAAGGACAGCTTTAGCAGGGAGAACAACACCTTAGAACAGAGGCCATACCTTTAAGACTAAGGACAAAAGCAAACAGACTGACATGGCATAAAACCAAGCGTAAAAAGATCAAGAGGATCTTCCAGTAATTTAACCACCTGTCAACCCAAAACTCAACACTCATTGCAGGAAGTCATAGTAATAATTAAAATACCCTTTTTTTTCTCTGTCCTGACAATCCGAGATATAAATCCCCCACCGGTTTCTTTCTCCCTTTATCTTACCCCAAGTACTATTCATCATGTTTCCTTCAGACCCACAGGTTCCCATGTGGGTATTCTCTCCCATCAGAGATCTCATTTGTATGAGGTGAACCTTCCCATGGTTGAATTTTAAGCATGAGTTTCCACACACTCCAGGCGTGATAGACTTTTACTTTCTTGTATTGCAGTTTCAGGCTCACATTGTTGCTCATACTCTGGGCCTTGATATTGCCTGGATATCCTAATATCTGAGTATTGTTTCATATTTTTTTTCTCTTCTCCTTTCCCAGAATTTGTGACCATTTTTCTTTCTGCTCTACTTTTGTGGGGAGCAATATTCTTTATCAGATCATATCATTGTGATAGTGTTAATCCCTGGTGTGTTATGTTCAGTTATTAATCATAATTGCTGAAGAACTAAAATTTTATTTATTTATTTATTTATTTATTTATTTATTTATTTATTTGCGGAATTAGGCTAGACCCCCAGTCCTTTTTTTTTTTTTTTGAAACAGGGTCTCACTAAGTTGCAGAAGGCCTCACTAAGTAGCTGAGGCTGGCCGCAACCTGGATTCTCCTGTCTTAGCCTCCCAAGTACTGGGATTACAAACATGCGCCACCACACCTGACGTAGAACTAAAATTTTTAATCAGAACTTTAATGAATTAATGTGAATCAAGATTTTCCCTGAAATAAATCAGCTTTATCCACTGGCATTTCTGTATGCGTGTGTGTGTGTGTGTGTGTGTGTGTGTGTGTGTGTGTTACTGGTAATGGACCCTAGGGGCATTCTACCTCCGAGCTACACTCCAGCCCTATTTTATTTTTTTATTTTGAAATAGGGTCTCACTAAGTTGTGGAGGGCCTCACTAAGTAGTTGAGGCTGGCTGCAAACCTGTGATCCTCCTGTCTCAGCCTCCCAAGTACTGAGATTACAAGCGTGCACCACTACATCCAGCTCTGTATGCTTTCTTGAATGGATAAGAAAAGGTGTGTATCCTTCATATCTTGTGTGTGTGTGGGGGGGGAGGGGTTGAACATCCTGTGTTAGGGCATTAAATCCTTCTGGTTGACATTATCTAAGGAATCAGCTATTCATTGAATGTGCTGTGTCTTGGCATGTTCTCTGGTTCACCTTGAATAGGAGCTACCAGAAGATTCCATATATATATGTTTCTTTCTTTCTAGTAGTGGCTCTAGTTTCTTCAAAAGGCAAGGGATGGTTTTGTTGTTTGTTTCTTATAAAGCTATAAGTCCCAATTTTTCATGGTGCTTGGACATTGGTACTCTTTAAAATGACCCCAAACTTTGTTTTCTCCCTCAGAATCTTTAGTTTTTTTAGTTCCTTTCCGGATTCTTTCTTTCAAAATATCAAGAATATTTTGTACTTTAAAGTAGACTGAAGGGTGGGAGATTGAGACAGGAGGATTGTAGGCTTGAGGACAGCAACATAGAAGACTTTCAGCAACCTAGCGAGACCCTTTTTCAAAACAAAAAATAAAGGGCTAGGGCTAGGGGTGTATCTCAGAGGTAAAATACCCCTGGGTGCCATCCCCAGTAAAACACACACACACACACACACACACACACACACACACACACACACACGACTGAAGAGTAGAGAAATTCCTTGTGTCTTTTAAAATCTTCTGTAGCAGAAAAACCAGCTTGTACTTGAACAGATAAGAAAAAGAAACGTGATGCCAGCCTTACAGATCTCTGTAATATTTGTCCTCATACCTTGGAACACTGAGTTAAATATATTTTCTTAGCGTCTCCTGGACACAGTCTCAAAAACTGCCTGTTTTTACATGTTTATGGTATTCCTTGTTATCTATGGGCACACCCTAAAGTTTCACTTTATAGTTTCACCTTAATCTCCATTTATGCAACTGCTATCATATGGATTATCTGCATATCTATTACATATGCAGCATAGTGGAGCTGTTCATTTTAATGTGTCACTAGTCTACTTAGCTCAGACATGTCCAATTTACTTAGCTATGAGTCAGTGGTTTTTAAATTTCCACCCATAATTGAGATTCATGCATGATTTAAGAAATATAAATCTGAGAGAACACTTAAGGAACTCCTAGATGAATATTTTTTAACTGTAAATTTCCTCAAACATTGTAAGTCCCCAAGAATTAATCGTGAGACTTCCTTCCACCAGCACAATTTTGTTAAAAAGATGCAACTGATGCAGAGATGTATATACAGTTGTTTTTTTTTTTTAAAGCTAGAAAGGGAAAAAAAACAGAGGTAGGGTTGAAACCTTAAATAAGTTAAAACTGCTGTGTTGGGGAGGTGCTAGTCCTGAAACTTTATTAATTTAGATTCTATCTTTGTCAAAATAAACTATAAGCAGGGCATGGTGGCACATGGTACTTCGGAGACTGAGACAGGAGGATCCCAGGTTTGTGGCCAGCCTCAGCAACTTAATGAGACTGTTTCAAGATAAAAATAAAGTCTGGAGGTGTAGCACAGAGGTAGAATGCCCCTGGGTTCAATCCCCAGTACTAAAACGACAACAACAACAAAAAACCCTTATGAGTGTGCTTGAGTGTTTTGGGCTTGAGTGTTCTGTTCAAATCTGGAGAAGGACTGATGAGCCCTTCTATGATTGACAAAAACTGACATATATCCTGCTCCATCTAATACAGTTATTGCCTTCCAAATCAGGACAAATTTGAGAAAAGCCAGATGATACAACAGAAATTATGAGAGAGTTTATGATAGCCAGTTCCTTTACTTTCCTATCTTGGTTTTTGTGATCATTCCGTCTAAGCCAGAGCAGGGTTGTCTGTTCTCCAGTGTCCACAGCTAGTTGACCAGAGCACAGAGTGCTCTCTGGGAAGAGGGGGGGTGGGGACGTGCTGTTGAGGGAAAGCGCAGATGGCCCTGGCTTTCCTACTCAGCCCCAGGGGTATGCCATGGTCAAGATGGCGCTACTTTTTCTGTCATCTGAGGAATCATCTGGTGGTGCCTGCTGACCTTCTGTGCAAAGCTCCAGTGACATAAACCAGGGGAGGAAGTGCTGTTTTCCTAGCTTCTCTCATTTCCTTCCTTCCTGAAGCAGAGTTATATTTCATTTTCTGGCACCTCTGATCCTTTCATGCAAAGAGAAGAAACTATACTTTTAGCCCTGTGTTGTCAAACAGAAAAGACATGTGCAATTGCTTTTGAGATTAAATATTCCTTCTCACTGCTGGGATTGAACATCTTTGAAACAGATGCTCAATTCCTTAAAGGTCATGTTTTCAGGAGTATTTTTTTCAAGATATAGGAAATCTCAAGATGCTCATAAAAGAATATTCTTTTGAAGGAGGCTGTCTTGGAGAGTCCATGCAAAGAGGAGCCTCCTTCCCAGCTCTTCCCAGGGAGGCAGAGCCCCAGCCGCATTGGTGCCAGCACCCTCCTGGGGTGCTAGATAGAAGAGAACCTTTTGGCTGCCTTTCAGCTAAGGAGGTCCCTTTACAAACTTTGTTCTAGAAGAATTTAGAAGATGTCACCAGTGCTTTTTGAAAAGATGTACTGACTAAATTTGTTTTTGTTTTCATTGTTTTGATGGTGATGGAAGTGGGGGGACCCAGATATTAATATTTTTTGAAATATTTTTAAAACCTTCAAAATGTATATCTCTGGCATCCCTTTCTCACCTGGACTTACAATGGTAGCTTTAGGAAACTAGCTTATGCCGGGTGTGGTGGCACACGCTTGTAATCCCAGCATTCGGGAGGCTGAGACCAGAGGATCCGGGTTCACGGCCAGCCTCAGCTACCTAGTGAGGCACGCTGCAACTTGGTGAGACTCGGTTTCAAAATAAAGAATAAAAAAATAGGGCTGGGGGTGTAGCTCGGAGGTAGAATGCCCCTGAGTTCAATCCCCAGTACCGCAAAAAAAAAAAAAAAAACCAAGGAAACTAGTTTATAGTTTCTATACTTTAACCCCATTCTTTTATATATATATATATAACCCCATTCTTTTATATATATATATATATATATATCTCAAGGCTAGCAGGAGAGCCACCCTACTCCTGAAGGGCCAGGGGAGAGGATGATCACCTCACTTGAGAGAAAGAGCTGTTTGGAGGGGCTGCTGATGGTAGTTGTGACCTATGATAGGACAATACAGCCGACTGATGGCCCAGCAGGGAGGGAGCTGGGGAATTCAATGCTCCCACCTCACTGTACCTCTGCTCGTAGGTCTCCTCCAGTGCCACCCATTGGCTGGGCCTTCTGGAAACCAGAGCAAGGGAAGTTGGTGTAGTGCTTGTGTGTCAACCTCCTGGGACACGGAGCAAGTTAGAGGATGGAACTAGAAGGGCAAATGTTCAGTATCCTGTCTGTACCAAGTTTAGACCTTTACCCCAGAAGCCCTATTGGAAATTACTTATTAAACTGGTTGATATCAGTATCTATCAGGGTAAAAGTTAATAGTTTGTGATCTCAGGAAATTCTCAATTAACTGTCCAGATGTGTACATATGTTGCTTATTTAAAAACTGCCAACGTCTCCCAGGTCTTCTTTCACATTTTGGTCACATTTTATGATATACTTTTAAAAAAAATTAAATTATGATAAATGTATATAACATAAACTGTACCATTTTAACTCTTCTTAAGTGCACAGTTAAGTTTACATTGATTGTAACCATCACTACCCAGAACTTTGCCCCTCCAGAACTTGTCACTTTCTCAAGTGGAAATGCTATGCCCAATTAACACTAACACCCCAGCTTGCAACCACCATTCTGTGTGTGTGTGCACGCATGCACACGCCCATATGCACACACATATCCACACATATATGCTACAGGGGATTGAACCCAGGGCTTGGCACATGCTGGGTAAGTGCTCTCCACTGAGCTACATTTCCAGCCCATTTTATTATTTTTGTTTGTTTGTTTTTATCTTTTTTGCAGTACTATGGATTGAACCCAGGGGCATTCTACCTCTGAGCTATACCCCCAGTCCTACTTTTTATTCCTTATTTTGAAATAGACTCTCATTAAGTTGTGGAGGGCCTTACTAAAGAGCTGAGGCTGGCTGTGAACCCAGATCCTCCCATCACAGCCTCTCACGTACTGCCCAGCCTATTTTATTTTGAAACAGAGTCTTACTAAGTTGTCCAGGATAGCCTAAGATTTGTGATCCTCTTACTTCAGCCTCAAAAGTAGCTGAGATATAGGCATGCACCATTTTCCTTCTGTCTCTATAAATTTGACTGCTCAGGGTACTTCATGTAAGTGGAATCATGCAGTATTTGTCCTTTGCATCTGGCTTATTTCACTTAGCATAATGTCTTTGGGGTTCATTCATGCTGTCACGTGTCAGTATTTTCTTCCTTTTTTCCCTTCTTTTTCTTCTTTTTGGTCCTGGGGATTGAACCTCTGAACTACGCCCCCAGCCCTTTTTATTTTTTACTTATTTTTATACTTTTATTAGTGCATTGTAGTATCACATCACCATGTAGTTCATAGCAGTAGTGATATACATGCACACAGCACTTGGTGGGCTTTCCTCCAGCTCCCTCCTCATCCCCCCTTCCCCTTATAGGACATTGAGATTGACATTGGTATTCTCACATATGGATATAATGTCAAGGAAGTGATTCCTTCATTGATCCTCTCCCTCTCCTTCCCCTAGACCTCCTCCCTGGCTCCACTGAGGTTTCTCTATTATCTGAAGTCTCTCTGGTATCCCAATTCCCTAGCTTCCATATAGGAGAAAAAACATGTTGGCTTTCACCTTCTGTCACTGGCTAATCTCACTTAACAAATGTTCTCCAGGTCCTTCCATTTTCCTGCAAATGACATTATTTTGTTCTTCTTTATTGCTGAGTAGAATTCCATTGTATGTATATCCATAATTTTGTAATTTGTTCATCTGTTGATGGATACCCAGGTTGGTTCCATAATTGGGCTATTATGAATTATGCTGCTATAAACATGGATATACATATATTACTATAATTTCTGATTTCAGTCCCTTTGGAAACATACCCAAGAGTAGTATAGCTGGATCATATGGTGAATCCATTCCCAATTTTCTGAGGAATTTCCACACTGATCTCTATAGTGGTTGCACTAATTTACAATCCCACTAATAATGTAGAAGAGTTCATATTTCCTTACGTCCTCTCCAGCATTTATTGTTGTTTGACTTCTTGATGATTGCCATTCTGATTGGAGTGATGGAATCTCAGTGTAGTTTTTTAATTTGCGTCTCCCTTATTGCTAATGAAGTTGATCATTTCTTCATGTATTTATTAGCCATTTGTATCTCCTCTTTTGTGAAGTGTCAATTTAGTTCAATTGATCATTTTTGATTGGTTTATTTGTTTTTTTAGTGTAAGTCTTTTAAGTTCTTTGTGTATTTTAGATATTAGTCCTCTATCAGAGGGATAGCTGGCAAATATCTTTTTCCATTCTGTAGGCTGTCTCTTTAAGAGACTATTGATGGTTTCCTTTGATAAGCAGAAACTTTAGTTTAATGCCATTCTATTTATTAATTCTTGTTTTAATTTCCTGAGCTTTGGGGGTCTTATTGAAGAAGTTTCTACCTGTGCCTATATGTTGGAGTATTGGACCTATGCCTTCTTCTAGTAGCTTCAGAGTCTCTGGTTTAATTTCCAGGTCTTTGAGCCATCTTGAGTTGACTCTTGTGCAAGGTAAGAGGTAAGGATTTAATTCCATTTGTCTATAAATGGATAACCAGTTTTCCCAACACCATTTGTTGAAAAAACTATTTTTTTCTCCAACCTATGTGTTTGGCATCTTTGTCAAAAATCAATTGGCTATTAAGTGTGTGGGTTTGTTTCTGTACCTTCTATTCTGTTCTATTGGTCTGTGTTTGCTTTGTGCCAGTACTATACTGTTTTTATTACTATAGCTCTGTTATATAATTTGAAGTCAGGAATTGTGATGCCTCCTGCATAGTCCTTGTTGCTGAGAAGTGCTTTGGTTATTCTGGGTCTTTTGTTTCTCCATATGAAATTTGTGACTGATTTTTCTAGGTCTGTGAAGAATGACATTGATATTTTGATCAGGGTTGCATTGACTCTGTAGATCACTTTTGGTAGAATGGCCATTTTGATAAAATTTATTGTGCCTATCCAAGAACAAGGAAGATCTTTCTGTCTTCTAAGATCTTCTTCAGTTTCTTTTTTTTTTTTTTTTTTTTTTTTTTTTTTTTTTTTTTTTTTTTTTTTTTTTTTTTTTTTTTTTTTTTTTTTTTTTTTTTTTTGATGTTTTATAATTTTCATTGTAGAGTTCTTTACCTCCTTGGTTAGAATTATTGGTTTTGAGGTTATTGTGAGTGGAATTGTTTTCTAGATTTCTTTTTTAGTAGATTCATAGTTGGCATATAGAAAAGCTACTATTTTTTTTTCAAGATTTATTTTATATCCCACTACTTTGCTGAATTTGTTAATCAACTCCAGAAGTCTTTGTGTGTGTGTGTGTGTGTGTGTGTGTGTGTGTGTGTTTGTGTGTGTGTGTGTGTGGTACTAGGGATGGAACCCAGGGGCATCCTACCTCCTAGCTACATCCCAGTTCTATATTTTATTCTTTATTTTGAAACAGGGTCTCACTAAGTTGCAGAGGGCCTCACTAAGTAGCTGAGGCTGGCTGCGAATTTGGATCCTCTGGTCTCAGCCTCCCAAGTACTGGGATTATAAGGGTGTGCCACCATGCCCGGCTCCAGAAGTCTTTTGGTTGAGTGTTTTTGGTCTTCTAAATATAGGATCCTAGCCGGGCGTGGTGGCGCATGCTTGTAATCCCAGCATTCGGGAGGCTGAGACCGGAGGATCCGGGTTCGCGGCCAGCCTCAGCTACCTAGTGAGGCACTCCGCAACTTAGTGAGACTCGGTTTCAAAATAAAGAATAAAAAAAATAGGGCTGGGGGTATAGCTCGGAGGTAGAATGCCCCTGAGTTCAATCCCCAGTAC